>VDFB02281301.1:0-209870 GCA_007258455.2 Sequoia sempervirens
GGTGCACCTCCATGTGCACCAAGTTCAGAGGGAAAATGATCCCCAACCTCTCCCTAAGATACATAAAAGTATCCTTCGGAAGAGCCTTAGTAAATATATCTACAATTTGTTCCTTTGTTGACACATACTCCAACTTGACTTCATTCTCCAACACTTTCTCTCTTAGGAAATGATATCTAATAGATATGTGTTTTGTTCTTGAATGTATCACTGGATTCTTTGAAATGTTAATTACACTTGTGTTGTCACAGGAAATATGAATAAGCTCATCACATATCACTCCAATCTCTTTTAGAGTTTGCTTTATCCACAAAACCTGTGTGCAGTAGGATGTTGCAACAATATATTCTGCCTCTGCAGTGGATAAAGAAACCGAGTCTTTTTTCTTACTCAACCAAGAAACCAATCTTCCACCAAGAAAGAAAGTACCTCCACTGGTACTCTTCTGATCATCCACACAACCAACCCAATCTGCATTCGTATAAGCACTCAAGGTGAAATCAACATTCTTAGGATACCATATGCCATAATCCGGTGTACCTTTAATATATCTGAATATCCTCTTTATAGTTGTAACATGTGCCTCTTTAGGATCTACTTGAAATATGGCAACTAAACATACTGCATGCATAATATCTGGTCTGGTAGCAGTAAGATACAATAGCCCACCAATCATAGATCTATATTTGCTTTGATCAACTTTAGCAGATTCATCATCTTTACTCGGCTTATATCCAGTTACCATAGGAGTACTAACCAGTTTGGAGTCATCCATTCCAAACATCTTCAACAGCTCTTTCACATGTTTCAATTTTGAAATGAATATCCCCTTATTAGTTTGATTTACTTGAAGACCAAGAAAGAAATTAATCTCACCAATCATGGACATTTCAAATTCTTTTTGTATTTCTTCTGCAAATCTTTTACACATGCCTTCATTTCCACCAAAGATGATATCATCAACATATACTACCACTATCAACATTTTGTTACCTTTCATTTTGAAGTAAAGATTGTTGTTAGCAGAGCCTTTGCTAAATCCTTGCTAAGTTAGGTATCTATCCAATATTGTATACCAACCTCTGGGAGCTTGCTTCAGTCCATACAATGCCTTCTTCAACTTACAAACCATAGTCGGTTTGTTTGATAACTGAAATCCTTCAGGTTGTTCCATGTACACTTCTTCCTCTAATTCACCATTCAGGAATGCTGAATTGACATCCGTCTGATATACTTTGAAGTCCTTGTGGGAAAAAAATGCCAAAAACATCCTAATAGCTTCCATTCTAGCCACAAGGGAAAATGTTTCTTCAAAATCTATGCCTTCAACTTGTGAGTATCCCTTGCATACAAATCTTGTTTTGTTTCTTATAACTTCACCATTTTCATTCATCTTATTCCTGAACACCCATTTTGAACCAATTACATTCTTATTCACAGGTCTAGGAACTAATTCCCATGTCTGATTCTTTTCTATTTGTTGCAACTCTTCTTTCATAGCTCTAACCAAACTCTCATCTTCACATGCTTCACACACAAACTTAGGTTCTATTTTAGAAATTAAAAACAAATTTACCTCAATTGTTACTTTACTTGTCTTCACACCTTCACTCTTATCTCCAATTATCTATTCCTCCAAATGATTCTTCTACACATACTTAGGAGTCTTAACAATAGGTTTTGAGATTTCTTCTTCTTCTTCCTTCTCCTTATTCTCTTTAGGTACTTTTCCATAGATAGGATCATCGGGTTCAACTTCACTTATCTCAATAGGTATGTGCATGTCCTCATCAACTTTCACATTAGCACTCTCAACAATCTTCCTCAATCTTTTATTGAAGCATCTATATGCTTTGTTGGTACTAGAGTACCCAAGAAAAATCCCTTCATCACATCTAGCATCAAAATTTCAAATATTTTCACCATCTCTTTTAATGTAACATCTTCTTCCAAATACCTTAAATTACTTCACAGTAGGAGTCTTACCAATCCATAATTCAAAAGGAGTCTTTGTGTTGTTGCCTCTAATATGAACTCTATTAAGAACATAAACAATAGTGTGTATTTCCTCTCTCTAGTATACATTAGGTACATTTGATTCTTTCATCATGGTTCTTGCAGCTTCCTGTACCGTCCAGTTTTTTCTCTCAACCACTCCATTCTACTGAGGGGTTCTCGGAGCAAAAAATTGTCTTTTTATGTCATGCTCTTCACAAAATGCATTAAATTAACTAGAATTGAATTCTCCACCTCCATCAGATCTCAAACATTTGATTCTCAGGTTCACTTCATTTTCCACTCTTGCTTTGAACACTTTAAACCCTATCCAAAGCCCAAGTCTTCTCTCTAAGAAAAACAACCCATGTCATTTGAGAATAATCATCAATAAGGAGCATGAAATACATGTCACAATTTAGGCTTCCTATTCTAATAAGACCATAGAGATCAATATGAATTCATTCCAGCATTTCGATAGTAGATTGCTCTTTTCCCTTTAAACTGCATCTTGTCTGTTTCCCTAATTGACAACTTCTGCAAATAGTATTAGCAAGCTTTGTGATTCTAGGAAGACCTCAGACAAAATCTCTTGAACTGATCCTGACCAGATTATCAAAGTTTACATGTCCCATTCTTCAATGCCACAACCAACTTTCATTGACTTGAGATACAAGGAACTGACCATCAACATCCTTAAGCTGATAGATGTTTCCATGAGTTCTCCTTCTTGCAACAATCATATCTCTAGATCCTTTTTGATTTTGCAGGTATTATTTTGAAACACAAGTTTAAAACCATTGCTACACATTTTTCCAACACTCAAAAGGTTATGCCTTAAACCCTTTACATAATATACATTATCAGTGTTGTGCATTCCACCAAAACTAATTGTACCTTTCCCAACAATCTTCACTCCTAAATCATCACCAAACATGACCAAACCACCATCATACTTTTCAAGTTTAGTAAACTTACTTTTATCTCCGGTCATGTGATTAGAGCGTCCACTATCAATCACCCAGTAGTCTTCATCCTATCTAGCATGAAAGGCGGTGACCAGATTACCTTCCATCTCATTCTTTTTTTTCTCCTAAACATTATTTCTTGCACATTTTCCAAGGTTAGCAGACACATATTTACTCTCCAAAGCTAAAAACAAGCATTCACTATCATCACCCTCATAATCAGATTCGTCATCAGAGATTCCAACTTCTTTATGATAATATAGCTTCTTATATTTCGTATCCTTTCAATCCTTATCTTTATAATCCTTGTTCTTCTTATGTACAACTCTATTCAGACATCTTGAAGCATAAAGACCAATATTACCACAACTAAAACATTTAAAGGGAAACATACCTTTATACTTACCGGTACCTTTCTTCAATTTCCTGGTAAAATTTGCTTCCAACTCATTAGAACCATTACTATCTGGATCATCCTCAGTCTTTGTTGCTTTAAATGTTGTTTATGTCTTTTCCTCTTTCTTTCCAAACTTTCTCATATTAAATGCAGTCAAGGTGCCAAATAGCTCTTCTTTAGTGTATTTCATAGGATCATACATTTCTTCAACAACTGAGATCCTATCAGTGTAACACTCATGTAGGGTTATTATGATCTTCTCAATTATATCTTCATCAGTCAGATTTCCCCCTTGATTCATAACATCATTTGCTACAAGTTCAACCCTCTAGAAATAGCTTGCAAAATATTCACCTTCTTCCATTTTCAAATTCTCATATCTACGCTTTGCCATCGGCTTCTTTGTCAATTTCACTCTATCATTTCCTTCATAAAGATCTTCTAAATTTTTCCAAACTTTATAAGCAGTTCCCAAAGAAAGAACCTTAGTTTGCTCAGTTTTAGATAGAGCACTGAAAATAGCATACCTTTCCTTTTCATTCTCCTCAGAAGTAAAAAAATTATCTGCAGTAGTAAGACCACCCATCAAAGCAAAATAATTTGTCTTAATAGCCTTCTAGATCTTGTAACCAAGAGAAATAATATATCCTCTCACCTACACTTTCCAGACACTATAATCAGATCCATCGAACATAGGGATTGCCAACTTATGTGCCATCAGATCTTCTTTAAGCGGTTAAGCTCTACACCAAGGAACCACAACTATGATACCAATTGTTAAAATGCGTAGGATAACTGAGAGGTGGGGTGAATCAGTTGTCACCAAATTTAAACTCAAAACTTCAATTATCTATTGATTATCCACCCAATTCTATATACTATTCATATCTATTAAGCATGTAAATCAAATTCCATCTTTAATCAGTTAAATACTACAATTAGAAAGAATCATTCATCTAGCCACTTGATTTACCTTTATTTAATTATGCATTATTGCTAATTACTACTCAATTAGATATAGAGCGTGTTCTATTAAAAGGCACATGACAACTGAGGAGGGGGGTGAATCAGTTGTCACCAAATTTAAACTCAAAACTTCAACACTTATTAACTTCACAACCACACTATTCTATTATTAAGTATGAACATGAAATACAGATAACATAAAACAAAATCAACATGAAGAACACCAGATTTTACGTGGAAAACCCAATGAGGGAAAAACCATGGTGACAATTAACTCACAATATAAAGAGATAGCAAAATCGAATACAAAGGCTCACTGCCCAGAAGAGGACTCACTGTCCAAATACAAAGGCTCACTACCTACAAAAAGGACTCACTGTCCAACAAGGAGGCTCACTACCTATTGATACAAAAGAAAAAAAAAAGATCCACCACAACAATTTACACACATCCGTAGCCTTGATCAGAAGATTGCAGAAACCTTCAGCTCACTGCCTTCAAGAATCTAACACAATGAAGTACTACTACCTCAACTCACTTTCACACACTTCTTCTCTTCACTTGTGGATTACTTCATTACTTTGCATCATCGAAATCTTCACAACTTAACTTGCATTTATACCATCTTCAACCTTAGAAACTTTCTCCATGGTCGGCCACATAAGCTTCATTTCATAAATTCAAATTAGGTCAACAACTCAACATTCCCACAGTGGAAAGGAATGAGAGTGAACCAATTAAACACTTAGCCAAGACAAAAAATAATGTCTTGGATCAATCACACACTTCCTTAATTAAATTTTATTTTCTTCATATGAAGTGTAAAGACCAGGTTGACCAAACCTAATGAAAACACAAATGAATATTGAAGTACATGTTTCCCAACAAGAAGATAACATGTTGACAACGTAACACGCTTCATCATGCACGATAACACATCTCAGGTTCCTTCAAATACATCTACAACAAGTATAACAACCTTCAAACACATAACTCCATCCATCAGTCCATCCAGACTGTGCAAACACATACAACAACTCTAAAACTCAACTTTCGGATCACCAAACCAAAAATAACTTTCCCATAACCCAGAGAACACCATTACACGACATATTCCAGATCTGCAAGACTTGAAATAGAACAACGAAGAAGTACGAAGCAGAAACATTTCTTCCAGTCCATAGAAAGCCAACTCTACCAAAACAGTTCACACATCGGTAAACACAACTTTCACACTCCATCAAACCAGAAGCTACAAATCCATAGATATCACCATCAGATCATAAAAAAAAACCCTTCATATTTGCACAAGCATAAGATCAACATAGGAGAAACATGGAGCACATACTGGAGCACATTCTAAACACTTACATATCTCTAACTTCTCTCTTTATTAATTTTCTCAAAAGCACTTGGAAATCCATCATTTCAGCACATCTGCAACATCATAAAGATAGCTCCATGTACTCACAACATCTCAACAACATCTCAACTATACATGCACAATCTGAAACATATTGAATTGTGTTGACATCAATGCCAACATTAATGAAAACACCACCAAACTTGCTCATACTTGCAACATGTTCTACTCACCTCTTTCACATGCTTGTGGTCTTACCATACCTAATCGATGTTTTATCCATGCATTTTAGGTTGTATTCAACCAACCTTCATACATGCCATCATTCACAAGTTGTCAATCTTCTAGTTACACTCACCAATAGTATCCACCTTATGAGACATAAAACTAATTAGTATTTGTTAAGTAAGATATAAGTCAAATATCCCCCCTAGCTTGTAAATCAACTAGTTCATTGAAATGTGACTCATAAATCATAATCATCTTTTCCATAACACATTAGCCCTAGCTAGACTAGATGATCATTTTTTTTAATTCATATCACCAAATAAATCATCATAATTCTATAAGATGCAAATTTGAGAAGTTAGAGATTTAAAGAACATTCATTTAAACTAGATCAAAATCATCACTCATAGAACACACTATAGGACACATGGGTTAATTATTCCCTACTTGAAGCACTTCATAATCCAATAACCAATTCCATTTTGTTATTTAAACATGTTCATGTTTTGATGTATTAGAGAGTGCAAGTCCACCCTAAGGTTTATTAATATAATACATGAATGACAACACATAATTCATTCATCATCTTCGATGTGATTCACTAGTAATCATTGGAATGCACATAGTAAATTAGGGTTGTATCAATTGCATACAAGGAAGGTCCTTACATACAAATTCATTTTCCATCGCAATGGTGAATAGTTTGTTATGGATTACCAATTCAATTATGATTCCGATAAAATATAAGTCAATGGATGATGAAATTCCTTATTGCATATTTAATAATAAATGTTACAATAAGGTTTAACATGCCACCAATAGTAATAAACTTACAATTCTCTCCAAGAGATTCTAAGAATTCGAATAGCATAATGGTGTAATAGTGCCACCCAACCATGTGAAACCCTTAGGACCATTCCTTTGAACTAAGAGATGGTTGGTTGAGAAATCATACACACACATAATACAATTATGAGGTATGATAGAAATAAAAACATCACACATAGCAAGAACATACATCATAAAAAGAATCAAGTACACAATGTAATATAAGGGTTATGGCCTCCTACCAATAAGACATAAGATGACATGGGAAACACCACTAAATTCAAGGTAATGTGTTGACACATCACACTTAAGCAAGGAATTCACAAGGAAATATTGGGTACCAATGACCCAAAAAAAAATAGGAAGGGATTTATCGAGCATTGGAAGTATATTATCATCATTAAACTGTATTATTCCCTCAAGACCTTCAAGCACAAGTAATGTCATAAGTACTATCTTGTGTGTTCCCCTCAAGTCCTTCAAAAAATATCATAAATCTTATATGATTCCCTTAGGGACTTTGATGCAAGTATTTTCATAGTTCTTTCTAGTTGATTCTTGTAGAGTCTTCATGCATAACATGTCTAGCATTGTCTTACATGATTCCCTTAGGGCTTTCAACAAAATCAAAGTCTTAGGTTATTTAGTTTATTTTAATTATTTGAATCTCTAATTCATTATATCTTATTAATTACTCATATGTTGTTTCATATTAGGATATTCCCAAGTCCAAAATTATGACATGGTTCCACTTTATTCCTAACCTTAATATCCAATTCTAATTCCAAAATTCAACCTTTGCACATAAGTTCAAGGGATAAAAAACAAGTTCAAAGTTTGTGATACTCACATCTTTCATCCACCAAATTAAGGCATTGAGGATGAGGTCCAATTTTGAGATCCTTGTAGCCAAAGGTTGGAAAACACATGAAAATTCAACCTTACCCCAAAAGTCGAGGAACAAAAAAAAGGTCAATTTTTGCAATCCTTGTATCCAAAAAGTTCAAGAAGGTAATAATGAACTTCAAACTCTTCATCCCAAAAATAAAACAAGTAATCATTATTTCAATTCTATTTTTATCTTTTCTGAAAAAATTAAAAACCATAAAACCTTTAAATTCACCATTGATGGCATCATTTGAAACCTTTCCAAATTTTAAATATACCCTTATGATCCTAATATGCACATCACTATTTTTGCATCACATAGGAAATTTGGGAAATTTTATTGGCATAAGAGTTTTTAAAATGCATTTTTCAAAAAATAACAGAACATAAACAAAATTAAATAAATTAAATCTATCCTGGCTTCAAATTCGAAATGAAACTTAAGAATATATCACCATATGATATCCACCTAATTTTGGCATGTTTTGAAAACAAAAAAAAAATGAAAGTATAATCAATAATTAGTTAAATGAATATCTTGAGGTTTAATGCAATTTTCTACACACAAGGGTTGATAAATTTATTTCACGTCCACATGCACACAATAGAAAAGATCCTTCAAATATCCGTCCCTCACAATCATAACAACTCTTCATACAATCTAATTCACCTTTCTAACCAATAAAAAATCCCAAGCATTAAGGGAGAGAGATTTCAAGCAAGAGGGAAGAATGAATAAAAATGCCTCTTTCTTTTCCTCTCTACCTTTTTTCAAAAATCCCTGAACCCTTTTTTCCACCACTTTTTTTAGGTAATTATCAAATGGATATTTCCCAAAAATATATTTCTAATTTAGATATTTCACTCAAGAGTTCTTTCTAAATTAGAAATAACCTTAGAAAAATACTAATATTACAACAGTTCAATTAAATGCAAATAAAGTAATTCTCTTCCTAACATAATTTAATAAATTTGGCTAAGGTATAAATCCCAACCAATCTTATTATTTTAAATGTATTTAGAAATATCACAATTTTAAATGCATAAGGCCATTCAATAGTGACAATAAATTAAATTAATTTCACATTTAAAGCTTAAAAGTCACTTGCAAATATTTCACAAGAAGTAATGCAAAAATTGATTAAAAATACAAACAAAAATCAAATGATAAAATAAACACATGTGTTAAGAACACAACGTTATTGAGTTATTCACAAGACTTGGATCTAGAACTAACCTCAATTCAAATATTGGTTTCATAAAACCAAAATATTTGTGGACTTCTACTCAATTGATTGAGACAAGGGATATACACAACATATTATCCTCAAATTGAACCATCTCCACTTAGCCATTATTGGGGCTAAAACTTATTCTTGCACTCAATAAAACATTAAGCACATTTGTTCCATATAAGATAATTGAAGATCATCATAACCCCCAAAATGATATAGTATCTAGATGAAATATTTTTTATTAATTGTATCAACCAAAAATCATTCTAAAATTACATGATCTAGAAACACAAGTCTAAAAATTAATAATCACTAAAATATTATTTTGAAGTATTAAATCATAATCAAATCATGTATAATAGGTATAGTGATAGTAGTGATGTTGAAGCACTAAATGATATACAAATTCACATGCATGAATCTAAAATACATGATCCATACCCTTAATAGCCATCCATATGGAACAACGTCAACAAGAACAATGTAGTATTAGAACAAAAAAAAAAGTCCAAGCATAGAATCACAATGCATTCATCCCATAATATATAATTGGAAAATAGATTCCAATATAAAACCCCATTCACAATGTACATCAATGGTAATCTAAAACATCATACATAATGATAAAATACATAAAATTGTAGCATAATTACTCAAGGTACACAATTAGAAACACTTTGATAGTAGTAAAATGTCACACCAAAAATTTTGGTACAAAGGATTAAAACATATTCTAGTAGGCATTAAAGGTGTAGAATGTCTATTTTGAAATCCTCTAATAAATTCCCAACCTACTTAGTAATTACTTTTAGTAACATGAAAATCTTGGCCACCAAGGCTAGGATAAGTTATAGTGGTTCATGAGAGAACACGAATGGTTTCTACAAAATTCACAAATCTCTTCAAATTTTAACTTTGATGAATCACTTCCATTGATGAGATTAAGAGTCTCCATGCACTTACCTAAAATTCCTTGGAAGAGGGTCATTTTAATTGAATCAAGCTTGAGTTCAAGTTCTTGAGAGCATTGATGACTGGACACAAATTGCTCTAGATAATATTCAAGTTCCTTATCTTCTTGTTAAAACATACTAAAAATATCATCACAAATTTCAATTTCCTTATAATCATGATACATACAAAGAAATTTTGATCACATATCTTTCCATGAGTCAATTGTATGTTTTCCTATTCCCATGAATAATCTTAAAGCAACATAATTCAAAGTGGATGGAAACTATTTCAATCATTGAGCATCATTATGGTAATCATAGCTACAACAAAGAACATTAAACTAAATAATAAACATGTCGTGATCTTCAATAAAACAAAAGAAAAGTAAATAATAATGTGAAATATCTTTCATGAGGTCTTAATCCTCAAGAAAAGTGATGGGAAACTCAAAGTTATAAGTATTTATTAAATCTATTTTGTCATTACACTTAGCTCTTTCTCAATTGCCTCCTAGATTTCCTTCTATCATTGTTGATTTTTCTCAAAGTGTCCAATTAATTTTGCAGTGCCCCTCCACGATTCGCTCAATAATTATGGCTTTGGATTGTTTGATTTAAATTTGTTTTATTAATGTTGTTTTGATTAATTGAGGTATTAATTAAATTATTAATTAACAAGCATTTTGATAAATTGATATTGATTTTGGTTAATTAAATTATTAAATTAAATGGACACTTGATTAATTAAACATAAATATATTTATTAAAAATTTGAGTTTATAATAAACTAAAAGTGAGATGAAATAATTAAAAAGAATAAAAATCAGCCTTTTTTCGGTTAAGGAGTTACAACTGTTATGGAAATAAATACTTTCTAAAGAAGGAAAAATGGGGCATGAAATCTTGAACATGCTTTTTGGGATTTGAGAGAGAGGGATTGGATTTTTTTGGGTTTTGGGGGTCTGGCGGAATGCTCCCCTGGAGATTGGATCTTCTCCTCCTTACACGGGTAGAGAGAACTAGTTTTCTTTTGGGGGAAGAATGTTGCTCAAGAAGGCGAGAATGGTCACCGGTGAACTGGTGTAGGAGGAGCAAATATTTTTTATGCAGATTCTCATTTAGTCGCTGCTCTATTTTTATCTATTCTTTTGTTTATCTGATAAGCTAGAAGCATGGAGTTTAAGTTGGGAGAAAGGCACTTCAGTAGGGGAGTGAAGAATGAGGAGAACAAGGCAATTTCAATCGTATTGCAGGTAGAATGTTGAAAACAGGTTGTGTAATATGTTGAATTCATTATGCTGTGGGGTTATAGATGAGATGATGGCAACCAGATAAGCTTCTGAGATCATTTGCTAAGGGTTCTAGGTATGTGCAATTCCGCCCATTATCAAAAATAGATTAAAATGCATTGTAAAACAGGGGAATCTTAAAGTGTATCAAACGATAGGAATGATGAATCTCCATGCATCGGTTATAAGATATCTTAAAATCTCATACTCTCATATGTAACCATATCATAATTTATATCATGCACTGTTGACTATGACTATAATTCTAAGCTTCCCTCATGAGTAGATTTTATTGAAATAGATTTGCAATCATTGTTTTTCCTTGAGACCGCATTCTTAGACCATTTTGTCAAACGATTCACATGCCCTATTCCCTGCTTCCACATTATTGCATACATGTTTGTCAAATCCATTACATCTGTAAAACTTCTTGTATCCTTTGTGCTCAATGGATATTTACTATGTTTGGGTGTTGATTTATATTGGTAATTCTATTTTATGGCATTCAATTTTATTTACTGTATTTTATTTTACATTGGATACCCAGTATTGTATTCGATATTTTGAAGTTGCCTTAATTTCATGCTTGGCCATCGATACTTGTTTACTGCGATTTCAATTTTGAGTTTTACGTTGAGACCGGCTTAAACTACATTGATATTTCTTGCATCTTTATGGATGAATGAGCAAAAATTCGTGACCATGACCTTTGATCAGCCTGGAATTGCCATCTTGTATGAGAAACCCATAACCTTATGCCTCGAACTTAGAGTTCCTTCGCTTTTGCAGTGATCTGTTCTTAGAAACTCGTTTTCACTATTTTCTTTGGATACCCTGTTTAACATGGAACCGATGAATTGTTTGTGAAGCCTTGTACGCCGCTTGCATAGCCTCCCTTTCAACTCGACGTAGCATTTGAAATAAGGAGCTTTTGTAGTGGAATTCGATTTTATTGTTATGAACTGCATTCAATACCTTGTATGGTGCGATTTTAGTGTTCATGTGTTGCTTTCTATACTGAAAACCTTAAATCACATCGATAGGAATACTGTAAGCATGGTATTTGATAAATCACTCTATGCTGAATATTTGATTCTTTATTTTGCAGATTTGATAAAGTTTGTATTATTATATGTTTGATATGCTTCACTTTCGATTAAATTACCTTATGTTGGCTACTCGGTATGTAAAAATTTTCGATGTATATAGTTCTAGTGGGTTATTTATATCTATATATTGTGCATGAAGTTGTGACTCCACTGTAATATCTGTTTTGTTATGATTTAAACAACAGATTATAATGATGTAATTACTGAAATATATATATATATACATATTTATTTTTATATATATAGGTTTACTGTGGTTGTATTACTTGAGCTTATAGTTATAAATTGTAGTTTTATCCTTTTAATAGTATGATATATATAAACCTATATGTATATACAAATATAGTATATATACATGTATGTGTATATATTTATATATGTATGTATGTATAAGTAGATATTTATTATAATTTGGAAATGGTGTGTAATGATTGTTCCCTTAAGGAGAAATTAAATGATAAAATTTAAGAAATTTTAATTGGAGACTTAATGTTAGAATAAGTATTAAATTGAATTTGAAAAGATGGAATAATCAACTGAGTGTATTGACTTAAATTTTAGATAATCGAGAGTGGTGAAAGATTGATGCGGTTTAAGGGTAAAAGTGTAGGAATTGACCATTTTTTATTATTTAAAAGAGTTGTTGAGTGATTTGAATAATTGGAATATTGGTAATTATCATTTGATAATTGGTGTGAATATTAATAAATTACTAGTTCAATAAAAGTCTATGAAGTAGAGTGGTCTGTTAAAGTTGGTATAATTAAATGGGTAACTGAACTTGACTTCTATAAAAGATTCTATGTTTGGACTTAAGGAATGAGATTTTATATGATGATTTAATACTTGGATTAGAAAATGTGGCTTGACTAAGTGTTGTGAAGTTGTTAAGATGGATTAGTTTTAGTGTTTGTATAATTGTTTTAAGTGTTTGGATTTATTGATTAAGTCGTTGAGTAGAATAAAAAGTGGAAGTGATGTTTATATATGAAGTTGATTCATGATTGCTTGTCTATTGTAAGTTTGATAGGTAATTAGTGGTTGGGTATCATGTGAGGAGAAGATTGAGGTCTCCCTTGGATTCCCTTTTGGTTGATTTTGATATTGAGTTGTTATGGCTATTGTATTATGGAGGGAGCTCATTGTTCCAAATGGTTATTGTGAGACTTCCAGAGGTTGGGGAAAGAGTTTACTTATTGTTGGTTTTCATGTTGAGTTCTTTGTGAATTGTTGCTCTTGTACTTGATCATGTTTATGTGGGTTTTAGCCTTGCACTGTGGAAACTGTTTCATTATGGAGATCTTGTGTGAGGTGGTGCATGCCTTGCCTTATGTGCTTATTTATATGGCTTTGTTGGTTTGTGCAAGTTGGATTTACCCTGTTTGATGTGTTGGGTCTCTAGTTGTTAGTAGGGGGAGTGGCTCTCAATGGGGGTCCGACACACAAAGTGGCAGGTCTAGGGTAACTCGTTGAGAATTTCTTTAATCAGTGATAACCTAAAATAGATTAGGGGGTTGGGTAGTTCACATTAATCAACATAACGCTTCACTCATGGCTCAAGTGCTTGTTTAGGCTTGAGATGAGTGGGAAGGCCTGGAATGGCAAGATCAACCGTTTGGTCTAACTAGAAGGTATGTTGATCCTGCGTGAGTTTTTATGGGGGTCTAGTGGCCGGTAGAGGTGGCCAAGGTAACTTAGGATAGGGGTCTTGTAGCCTAGGAAGGTTACGCCAGGGTAACCCATAGCAAACTATGTGATGACACTCCTCCCTATAGAAACCTAGCATTCCCTTGTCTTGTGTTCACTTTGTTGTTACGTACCTCTGGAAGTAGTGTCATTGTTGTGTTTTTTGTGGTATTTGTATGTTGGAGTCATGTTACCTCTTTGTGTCATGCTATTGTCTTCTTGTTTGTTTGTGTAGTGGGACCTTATCATTATCTCCTAGCACGGGAGGTGGACTTTAGGGTTCCACATGGTTGGGTGGATCGTGCTATGCACACCATTGGGTTCCTAGTTGATGTTCGTGAGCATGGATGTGGTACCTGATGCAGAGTTTCCAGATCTTGTACCAGACTTGAGTTAGTGTTGATGTTATGTAATGTAGTCATTTCAATTGTATCTTATCATGTATTTGATGCATTCTACCCGTTATTGTAAGGGAAGCTTTGATGTAAACTTGTGAATAGTGTATATATCTACCCCATGTATGGGAAGTTATATATGTATTCATTGGTACGTACTATACAATCTTTAATGGTGTTGTATCTGTGGAAATATATACATTTAATATATTTAATGCAATGGATTTACTTGAACTCTTGTTGTTAGTGATTTTATGATGTATGTTTAGAATGGATAATTGTTATGTTTGTAATGCAGTTATGATACCCTAAAGGACATAGTTAGTGCAAATGTACTTGTAGATTACATTCTATGTTATTGTTAATATGATCTATATGTCGATTCACTTAAAAAAAAAAATCGTGGTGGGGCGTTATAGATTGGAATGAAGAAGTTTTGAGAGGTCTATTTTCTTTTAGGGGTCTTTTAAGCACTTCCTTTTTCGGATGCATAGGATTCATGAAGAAATTTTCTAAAATGAGATATTATAACTCTTGATGATTTCTACAATGGGTTGAATGATGAATTATATTTTCTTAGCTCATCTTCTACAAATTAAATGTGAATTGGAGTAGGGATGATAGATTCAATTTCATATGTAGATGATTTCTCATCTCTGAATTTGGACAATTTGGACAAATTTGGCTTACTTTGTGTTTCTAATATGTGAGTTGGTGGTCTTGAACTCAACACTTTTATAGTAGCACCTATCTTTATTATTCATGCCCCAAAACCCCAATTATTATTATTTTTGTTTATTAGAAAAAATATAACCTTCACCATCATTCCTATAATTCATGTATCTATGTATGCATTGAATTAAATAATATGTTCAAGAATAAAACTAGGAAATGTTGACTATTAACCAAGCCTTATTACCAATACATTAGTCTTATTGTAAGTTATGTAGTCTATAGGTCCTTAACACAAATATGTACACCCAAATGATGAATTTCAAAGAGGTAGAATGCCCTAAGGTAGTTTCCCAACCAAAATGCAATGGAAATGGATAAATCAACTAGCTGAAATGTAACTCAAATGATTAAAATGACAAATTAAGATGCATTCAATTGATTAATTTAAATAATTAAATTGTAGTTTGAGTAAAGGAAAATTTAAGCTTAAAAGACTACACTCTTGGTAACTCAAGTGTCAAACCTTGGGTACATAAAATTCTCTTTTAATGGTAATAGATACTCAATTTAGGAACCTATATGTAAATGCAATTCTATTTAATGAAATAGAACATAAGGACATAAAAACACTTTTAGCTTAAACATGTGGGACTAATCAATAATATAATATTCTTCCATTTTTCAAACTACTTAATAATCAAACCAATTTAACAAACTAAATATTTAAGCAATCCATTCTAAAGCATAAGTAAACCACACTACGTAATATACATAAATAGAAAATAAGAATAAACAAAGGAAAATGAACTCAAGGGTTGGCTCATTCTCTGAGTTTTTATTTCTCTCCAATAGAACCACCTCTCACATCTCTTAGTTGGTACACCTAGCTACTTAAATGCACTTCAATAATGATGAACAACACAAAATATATAATGTAAATTAATATGCAAAATTGTATTATTATCACACTATGTCTTTTACATAACTATGGCCATATTTATAATAAAAATAATGTATAATAATATCATAGAATAGTTTTATCAATCCTTTAAACTTACGAAAAAAGTTTAGCCAAATAATGTTAGAATAATCATGCATTAGCTAGTAATTAATTAATCTTTAGTTAATTAGCCGATAGGCTATATATTGGATGGGCTTTCAGCCGGAAACAAGTCTCACGCCGCAAAACTGCTATGGTTTTCCATCAAACTTTTTCCTGGAAAGCAGATAAACTTCACCGTGGAAGGCTGTGTCAGAGGCTGTGTCAGAGGCGAGTTGCAGTTGTGGGAAGGCTGTGTCAGAGGCGAGTTGTTGGTACTTCTACCGTCTTCGAATTAAATGCAAAACTACCGATTCCCCAGCTGTTGGAGGACTGTTGGAGGTCGGTTTGAATGAATTGAATTCCTGTACAGTCTGAAATATCATTCACCAGCTGGTAAGAAGCGTACAGCAATTTCAACCGCCATCAAATCCCGCAAATATCAACCGCCATCAAATTTCCACCCTACTCATTTACTGCTGTTGGCAAATATCTGATAAATCACCGCTTATTTTGCTTATAAGAAGAATGAACCCCACCTTTGATTGAGACCAGTACTCAAAGCAGCCATATTTCTTGCACCACATTGCACACGGAGATTACGCTGAAGACAGGGGACGCATCAGAACAAAGAATCTACACAGATTGTAGACCACACACCACACAGTGCACGGTAATCTCCACCTTATTCCTTCTTATTCCTTCTTATTCCCACTCACCTGCAATGGAATTCAGGCTGGTTTGAGGCAAGCATTTAAAAAGAACTCCATTAACAAAGGAATAGATTTGCAAAACTTTAATTAGTCATAAACATCACTAACCTCCATACTGTACATGCAAACACAGTTAATTAAACACTATATTAGAAAGCTGAATCAAACATAGTTTGTGAATGGATTAGAGAAAAAATTGCATTTAAGTTTGTATAGAGTGTCTTAGCCGGACTTGTGGTACATCCTCTGTATTTATACACTTCTCTTTAATTCCAGCAGCCCTTAACAAATCAGGAAACAACAGAGAAGAGGAGATTCCACCATCTGTAGAGAATGGCATTCCACCCAACTAAGATGAAAATGCAGTGAAAGACAAAACAAGGTGAATCATCCATTCCCTTTACATCTCAAGCACATAACTTGGGTGCCTAAGAATTCAACACAGATCAAAACAATAGAAATGCCTTTAGGTGTAAGTTATATGTAATTGAAGTTTTCATCATTATGTTGCAGCACTCTCTAAAAAACAAACAGTAGAAAATTTCACAAAATCGAAAAAGAAAAAACAATGGTGAAACAAAATAATTTAATGTCTCTACTATATGCATTTTACTTCAAAAATAAAATTACAAATAGTGGGCCTGTAAGAAAATACCTTGGAAAGCAACATTCACTTCAACTGCAAAATTTCTTCAACGCCAGTGGTAAAAGGAATGGAGGGTTAACAGCCATTGCCTTAAAATGAAAGGGTTTGCATTGCAATAGGTACCGCGCGGTGAAGCAGCTTGAAACTGGTAGAACTAATTGCTTGAAGGTTCGCCCCTTCTTAATTAAAAGAAATAACCCAACGCCACTGTAAAAACAATAAAAGGTTAGCAGCCATTGAGTAATAATGAACGGGTTTTAATTAAGATAGCGCATGAAGCATAAAAGTAGAAATTACCTTCACCTTTCTGATGTTTCCTTGCTCTCCTCCTGTCATAACCGCCATTGCCATTTCATTCAAAAGAAGACCGCTTGAAAAAGCCATGGAAAACAGGCAAATAGGAATACACAGAGACGCAAGCTATTTTAACTCGCATGCAAAATCCCGAAAGTTGAGGTAAAATTAATAGTAGTGCGCAAGCTAACGACAGCTAGTACGATTTTTATCGATATGAATGATCCTTTTATTTTTAGAAGTGACACAAGGGATGTAGTACTGGTTGCCTTAAGTTTCACCCAGTTAAACGGTGCTCCGTACGTTCGCGTTAAAAATAGGTTGCCCGAAATAGGGTGACGCGTAGAATAAAAGGGAGAGGCACTTAGCATATTTATATAAAGACGTGGCACAAAGGTGTTTGCGGGCATATCTATGATGCATTAAATATCATTAAATTCGCCTTTGTGTTGGGCTGCTAGATCTTGCCCTCTTGCTTCTCACCCATTTTCCTGCAATTCCTTAACCACTATACAATAGGTGTAGATGCATCCTTTACGAGCTCCATTAATATGCGCTATAATACATGAATGTGGTTGTGCAAGGCACGTGTGAGGTGATAGTTTTCCACGTATCAACCATTCTAAAACAAATGGCCTGGAAGGGATGACATCTAGAACAGTAGGCCTTTCCACCATTGATATGGTGACACAGATTGAGCAAGAAACAAGGCAAAGCTACGCAGATTAAAACAAAGCAATTACTGCTTGTATATTTATATTGTTGTATAGTAAGAAAATAATCAGTAATTTGTTATATTACTTAAAAAATAATCTAGAGTGGTAATTACGTTGGAAATTTGTTAATGCATATTTCTGTTTAGATGTTGTATTTTATTAAACTTTTGATATGTTGTTTTAAAAACAACAGGTTAGAGTTACTCAATATACTATAAAGAGAAGTTTATTTAAATGTTTTCCCCGCCACCTATGGTTTCCACTCCTCCAAACTCTTCGTTCTAATCTTGCAAAGCTATATTTTATTGATGCTTTGATTTTTTAATCTGCCAAAGCTATATTTTATTGATGCTTTTATTTTTTAATCTGCCAAAGCTATATTGAATAAAAAACTTAATATTGTGAAGACTTTTTATTATACCAACCTATATTGAATAAAATATTGTGAATAATTAAAGTAATTGCAAGTGATTTAAAAAAAAAAATCTTAAAATAAATCATATTCTAATATTTTTAAGTAGCTCTTATTAAAAATAATTATGAGTTTGCATTCTACATAATTATCAACCATTACAGTTTTTTAGGTGATTTTAAAATTTAAAAAATTTTAATATTCCTTAGATCAATCATATTAAACTTACCTTAGATTGAGGGAAGTTTGCATAAGGTAAACTATAAATTATGGTCAAAACTCCCTTTTTGCTTAATGCTAAAATGATCGCTTTTTTTTAGAGCTTAAAGTATCAAGCCCAAGATATGTGCCTCCACGTTAATTGATATGACTGAAATTAATATATCAAGTAAATTATCATTTTTCTAACTTTTTAGTTATTCATAATTTCCATTCTAACTTTTGAGTTATTCATAATTTCCATTTGAAAAGAAAGAAAATAATAAAAAAAATATAAAAAGAAAATATGCATTTGTAATAGGAATTATTTTTTATATAATTGATCAATATTTTAAAAATTTGATATTGTTTAGATTAATTTTTTTTTAAAATGATAAAGACCTAAAATATATCATGAAGATAAAATGATATGTTTTCACTTCTATATATTAGGTAAAAATAAAATAGAAATAAAAAAAAATATTTAATTACGTCTTACTTATTATATTTAAATAATCTTTTATTTAGAACTAACTCTAATAGTATACAGATTTATAATTATATTTATTTGACTTTGTTATATTTGATCCCTTTTAGACAAATAGTTTACAAATAGTTTACAAATATACTATAGATACATTATGCAAACTTGTCTTGCATAGTGTAACTTTTTGTTTTTTTAATTATTTTTACTACATTTCTATTATAAACACTTATAAACAAACTTATATGTAGTATTCATATTATATTATATTTCTTTTAGTATTTACATTTCTATTATATTATTTTCACTCAATTTGTACTATATCATGCAAACTCTTTTTTAACTCAATTTCTATTATAGACACCTATCACTCCATTAGGAAAACACCCACCCGTATGATTGAATCCAACAAGAACCCAAACTTATATCCATAAAAGCAAAGTAACAAATATTTATTCTAAATTTGGTTTTCAATGATGTCCAGATCACAGTAATGGACCACCTAACATCCCTTTCGAATCATTATTTCTTTTTAAGACATTATCTTAGATTAACATGCAACTAACATTTACGATCCACTGGAATCCCTTTCCAATATTTATTAAATTTTAAGAAACTATCTTAAATTAGCATACAAATTAACATTTGTTAACTTCTTTTATAAATACTTACTTATTCTTCTATGTATAAGTTTTACCACTTGTTTATGATATTAAACATACAGTATAATGTTTATCATTTTAAAAATGTAATCTCATTCAGGAATGGACAATTCACATCAACCCAACGAGATCATTGAAATCTCGAGCGGTTCCAGTGGCCCTATTTTGTCAACCAACTCTTCACCGTCAATCAATTGCAATGCAACTTCTACAAGCCACATTCAAGCTTTTGCAAATGACATTACTATTAGTTGCCTTGACCTGGTACAACAAGCAAAGGCCACTGCTCGAAACATCCAAAGTGTGCAAGAATGTGACATTAACTCAATGGAAGTTACAGTACATGAATTCCACTCAACTTGTCAGAAGTTGGGTTCCTTTTGCACTTTCCTCCGTGAAATGAAAGCAGATGAGTTTTATGGACAAGGTGGTTCTGCCTACATAAAAGAAGCATTCCAGAACTACTTGAATGATGTTTAATACACTTTCCCCTTCTAACTATGTATATAGTATGTGATATAACCATGTAACTACAGTTTTTACCAACTTATGGATAGTTGGAAATTTTGTAAATCCCAAAAAGAAATGTAAGCTTCAATATACTATGATTAAGGCACTTTGATACGTGATAAAATATACAATATGTCATTTACTACAATACCATGTAACACGCTTTTGCTTCATAAATATATACAGACAGTATGTGCTACTTGTTATCATATTAGAGCTTTTTTCTTTCCTATATGTTTCAATTCCAAAAAACAAAAAAGATATCTTTGATTACATATAGTGAAGAATAGTAGTTTACTATAATATATCGTGAACAAATGCTATGTCCCCTTCAATAGTTGTCTCTTTGTTGCACCTACATTCCTTACAATAAACTACTTTTATAAATAAAGTCCATTCTTCTAAAATATACCACATTTGTAGTATATTAGTTTTACATAATAACTCTTTGAGTAATATATTGTATTTGTGTTTCTTATGGTCTTCTAAATTTACTGAGATTTAAATGAGATGATATTGTATAATAGCATAAATGTCTTAGGCTCATTCACTTAACATAATTACTATAACCTATAGTTAGATTTCCTAATTCCATTGCACCTCAAATGAATAGCACAATTGCAGATGAAGTAGCTTTCTTTAAAATTTTACTATATGTTCTTTCAATGTTTATCCCTTGCTAATAGTACGGTACTGTTATATTCACTTATTCCAAATCAACTTTCTGCTTGTGATGTTAGTATTTATCTTCTTATTTGCAATTTCCTCTTGCGATGTTTATTTAATCTGCACACTTTACTTCTATTATTGTCCCCCCCCTCTGTTATTCTAGAACTTTTATTTGGTTTATTTAAATCGTCATTTCTTTTTGTCCACACACTTTACCTCCTCCTATAGCACAACCCCCTCACACCTTAGTATTTACTTTGCCTTATTTCTCTTTTTTTCCCTATCCACACCCAGCTATCATTTTTTTCCAATTTAAAAAAATCTTCAATTTCTTGTACTTGTACACCCATTCTCTTCAACTCCCTCCATTCTTTGGCTGCGGTATGTTTTTATTTTTGTTTTTCTCTATTAAATCTACAAATTTATTTTTTATTTAAGTGAAGCTGCTAATATATTGGATATCTTCAATATCCCTACAGGTTGAAGTATATATATTAGCAATACAACAACCTACTTCCAAAGGCCAATACTTTCATATACATACCTATAAAGAATCACATTTACAGGTATTATTCTTAAACTACTTTTACACAATGTAAATCTTTTTTACAGTGTAATATAAAGTAATGATTGCATGGTCACAGTCAACTAGATTATGGCTTTTGCATTTATTATCAAATTAGTTAGCTATACTTTGTTGGGTACAAGAGATATGCATTTCCTACTTTACAAAGTATGCTTTTATATGTCGTTTATAATAAGTAATAGCTGTCACCTACAATTTATTTTTGCAAGGTTTCGTGGGCTTTCTCATCACAATGTATTCTTTGACTGAGAATGCAATTAAGTTGATCAATGATGGAAACGTAGACTTCCAACCCTATCTACAAGCAATAGATATCTCAATGTTTGGCCATGGGCCTAAACCAACAAATCGCTATATGGTAGAACTCTCTGATGGGGTGCACAAGCGGAAGGGTACACTTCCAAAACAATACAACCACTACATAGATTCTGAAGAGCTCCAAAAGGGCTCTATACTTAAACTCATTAAATACAGTTGCCCTATTATTTGCGATTCAAGGTAAGCCACAATATTTCAATGCTCTTCTACAATATGGAAAATCATAAGTTACAAATTATCATTTTTGGAATCCGCTATGTCAAATCGTGCCCTATTGATATTACTTCTTTATTGTACACTTATAGGTGGATTGTCATATCAGAATTAGAAATCACAGGTTTGCAGCAACATATCATTGGCCAACCCGCCTACCTTTCTGAAGAACAAACCGAACAAGAACATGCCACATCTACAAGCCTTGATAACAATATTATAGTACCACAACAACCTCTTGTGATAAAATATTCCTTGACTGAAAATGCAATCAAGATGATGAATAATGGAAAGCTAGACTTGCAACCCCATCTACAAGTACTAGAGTTTGCACTATTTGGCCATGGCCTTGAACTAGGTGATCGATATAGAGTAGAGCTCTCTGATGGGGTACATAAGCAGAAGGCTACACTTCCAAAAAAGTACAACCAGTACATAGCTTCAAAAGAACTCCAGAAGGGATCGATACTTAAACTCATTAGCTACAAATGCTCTGTTCTTTGTAATTCAAGGTTAGCCACCATATTTCCATGCTCTTCTACAAATTTCCAAATAATATCTTCTAGCTTACCATATTTTAACCATTATGTCGCAGTTGTTCTTACTCAAAATACTTATTTATTTAAACTTTTTAGGTGGATTGTCATCTCCGAAATAGAAATCACATGTTTGCAGCATGATATCATTGGTCACCCTGCCTATCTATTTGAAGAACAAGCCCGCCAAATAAATGCTACAAGCTCAACTGCACCATCTACAAGCATCAGTAAAAGTGGTATTGCAGCAAAGCCACCTTCTCACAAGACACTTTTTGGATTGTGCTCATCCCCACAAAAGAAAGACATTCCCTCCAATACTACTCCTATTAGAAATTTGAATCCATTCCAGACAAGGTGGCTTATAAAGGGTCGTGTTACCATGAAAAAACAAATGCACCACTTCAACACACAAAAGGGACAAGGGAAAGTCTTTTCATTTGATATTATTGATTGTGAGGGCACTGAAATACGTGTAACTTGTTTTAATGAAGTTGCAGACCTTCATTACCTAAAAGTTCAGTCTGGAGAAGTATATACAATATCTGGTGGAACTATTAAGTCAGCTAATAGGATGTTCAACAAACTAAATAGTCAGCTTGAAATTTGTTTAGTTGAGGATTCCAAAATTTCTCTCTCAAAAGATGACCTTGCAATTCCCAAACATAGGTTCTCTTTCACGCCCTTTAAGGAAATTTTACAACTAAACAATAATATCCTTGTTGATGTTATTGGAATAGTCATATGTGTGGATCCTAGCTCAACCATAAGGAGAAGGGATGGGACTGAAGTTCTTCGAAGAAGCATCAAATTGATAGATATCTCTTCATCTACAATTAATATTACTTTATGGGGTCCAACTACTGAAAACGAAGGAAAACAACTACATGAAATGTATCACTTAAAACATGTTGTTGTGCTTGCAATTAAAAATGGCCGTGTCACTGAGTATAATGGAAAGGTCATAAGCACTTTGGCAAGCACCCACCTATTCATAAACCCAACAATAGAGGAGGCAAAACAGCTCGCATCATGGTTTGAACAGAATGGAACTAATGTCACTCCATCTAATACACAACTGTTGGATGGACCTCTTCTGCTGGCGAGGAAAACAATTGTTGATATTGAACAACAAACTACCAATGTGAAACAGACTTTCCAATGCACTTTAAAAGCAACCGTGCAATTCATAAAAACAAATTCATTATGCTATCCATCTTGCCCCCTTGAGTTAGATGGAAAACAATGTAAAAAAAAGGTTGTACAAAATGATGATCAAACATGGTATTGTTCCAAGTGCAAAGCTACAACTACTACATGTACCTACAGATACATACTCCAACTCAAGATTACAGATCATACAGGAATATTATGGGCTGTTGCTTTTGAAGAACCAGCCACCAAACTTCTTGGAATATCTGCAGATAATTTATACATGCTACAATTCAATGCTGGAAAAGAAACTGAAGCTGAGACCATAGTAAAAGGGGTGTTATTCAAGCAATTTATCTTCACAATCACAAATTCATATGACACAAGTGCTGCTCAACCACGGGTAAAATCAACAATCACAAAGGTGGATGAGATAGATTTTTTTGCAGAGAATTCACTCATCTTGAGTGGAATCACTGATGTATGTCATATTGCTAATGCTTAGAACTAGCTCAAGCACTTATGTAATGTATATACAACTTTGAAGCATCTTATATAGTATACTTTATATACTTTTGACACAAGTGCTGCTCAACCATGGGTAAAATCAACAATCACAAAGGTGGATGAGATAGATTTTTTTGCAAAGAATTCACTCATCTTGAGTGGAATCACTGATGTATGTCATATTGCTAATGCTTAGAACTAGCTCAAGCACTTATGTAATGTATATACAACTTTGAAGCATCTTATATAGTATACTTTCTATACTTTTGACACAAGTACTGCTCAACCACGGGTAAAATCAACAATCACAAAGGTGGATGAGATAGATTTTTTTGTAGAGAATTCACTCATCTTGAGTGGAATCACTGATGTATGTCATATTGCTAATTCTTAGAACTAGCTCAAGCACTTATGTAATGTATATACAACTTTGAAGCATCTTATATAGTATACTTTCTATACTTTTGACTGCATAAATGGAATCTCAAAGTCACATGTGTATTGAATATATTTATATTAGGGATATTATATGATTAATCTCTTCCACAAATTTACTTATGTACTAAGAGGACATGAATCATATCTCAAGTAATTTTTAAAAATATAATGATTGACGAACTTGTCTCATGAATGTTTAGCTTCTCAATTTTGTAAGTATTTATAATTGTACATTTGATGATTGTAGTTCATATTTTCTTTACAGATGGAAACCTCCACCCCACAAAACATACAATGTCGTAAAAGAAGCCGTAACTACTATATTCAACATCAAGAAGAAATTAGCATTCGTCGTCATATGCAACGCATAGGAAAACAAACAATACAATCCAACACACCAAACTCCTTTATGTCAACCCAAAACAACATTGAACCATATAAAAGTACACCATATGAAACAATCCACTCTCTTCAACAACAACCGACAAGCTTACCACAAACAAAAAATTTATTTTTAGAGGCTTCCAAACGATTTCGATCAAGACTAGATAAACTATCTAACTTGGCAACCTGTACAATTTGCCATGAATGCTACCCAGGCATGCACACGAACTCAACACAGAGTGGTCCAATTTGTTTAAGATGCTCTCGTGAGAAAGGAAGACATCGCTTCTCATCAACCAATTTTATGGACCCAGGAGTACAACCATATGAACTACAAACACTAACACAAGTCGAAGAAATGCTTATAGCAAGAGTCAATCCGATAATACAGGTAACACATGCTCGTGGAGGCCAATACAAATATAGCGGCCACACAATTTGTTTCCCGCAAGATATCAAAACCATAGCAAAATACCTTCCGCATAAAATTGCAAACTTGGATGTGTTGGTGGTTCGTAGAACCAATTCAAGGCGAGAACATTATGATTGCTACGTAAGTAGGCCTCGTGTGTGGGCTGCACTAAAATACAAAGTTGCAAACGACCCTTACTACAAAGATGTTGAGGTCGACTTTGCATCTCTTGAGGAACTCCCCAATACAAATATAGACATTTCAAGTATGCTTCATAACATTATTGCTGAAAATGATGATATGGTACTACCAAATAGTGCATCAACATTTGACACAGAACTAGTAGACAATGAATCCACTTGCTCCTCATCATTTATGACTAGGTTACCTAATAAACGCCGTGAACTAGAAATCATAAAAGAAACATTGCAAGTTAGAGATCAAAATGATACCATTATTGATTGGCCAACACTTGAGACGTCACCAGTTAATGAATACAATACAGAGGGCCTTTTAGACATGGCTTTTCCTTCACTTTTTCCTAATGGTAGAGCACTACATCTACAACCTCGCTATAGACAAGTTGAAATGCATGAATATGTGTTGCACCTAATGAGGTTTCATGATAATAGATTTGGAAGGCATCCAAGGTTTAGATATTTTGTCTTGAACCTATTGATGTGCCATCGAAGCCAAGGTGTTGCCTCTGTTTTTGTCAAGAAAAATGTCGAGGACTGCATACCAATAACGATAGATAGTCTTCGTCTCCATATACAACAGTTACCTGATACTAAAATAGCTGAACAATTGATGCATTATGGATCCTCCCTTAGAGGCACAAGAGCATATTGGAATAAGTGTCGTGGAGAATTGTCACAAATGATCCACCAAATAGGCTCCCCCACACTATTCTTCACATTAAGTGCTGCTGATACCAAATGGCCTGATTTACACCAATTGTTTTCAAAGGGGGCAACACCAACATTGAGAAACAATAAAGATCGCATAGATAACATTGTTACAAACCCACATACCACCTCCTTATACTTGCATCAAAGATTCACAATATTTCGTGAAGAAGTCTTACAAAAGCTTTACTGTTCAACAGACTACTGGTATAGATATGAGTGGCAACATCGAGGTTCTGCACATGTCCATGGATTCCTTTGGATTGAAGGTGCACCAAACATGGACAAACTTGACTGGACCAATCATGCAAATGTTGAAATAGCAAAAACATTCTTTGACAAATATGTTAGTGCTTGGAATCCTCGAAATCTAGCAGATAGGAACAATACATGCCATCGATCTTCACAAGACGATCCATGCTTATTAACAACACCTGAAATCTTAGCTACAGATACACTTTCCGATTATGAACATTTAGTAAACCATGTCCAAAGACACACCAAATGTTCAGAATCAACTTGCCTTCGAAAGAAAGGAAACACCTTTGAGTGCCGATATAAAGTGCCCTGGACTGAATGCGCAACCTCTTCATTGTGTAGCGACGAAAATGGGAAAAAAACCTTTTCCCCTGCACGTAATGATGATAGGTTGAATATACATAGTCCAGAGATGCTCTCCATATGGAGGGCCAATATGGATTGTCAGCCAGTGGTCTCAAAAACACTAGTTCTAAAGTACATTGCAAAATATGCCGCAAAGGCAGAAAGAAAATCTGAAAGTTGTATTGATATGTTGACACGCATATGTCGCAAGCAACCACCCCAAGACAAAGCACTTGCAGCATATAGAAAATTCATGTCTGAGATTGTAGCTGATCGTGATATAGGTGCGCAAGAAACATGCCACATGTTGCAAAAGCTACCCCTTGTTGTTTGCAATCGTGAATTTATGGTGCTTAATGTTGGTCGTAAAGTTTTCAACCGAATTAGAACAAACCCAAATGAAAATACTTTGCAAAAAAGTTACCTCCAATTATACACACAACGCCCTCCTCAAATGGAAACAATAACACTACTTGAATCTGCACAATCATTCTCTTTCTCTTCAAGTCGCAAACAAACCAAGTGGAAAGAAAGGAAACAAAAGGCAATTATCAGTGTCTTTCCCCGATTTACTACTATTCCAAAGGAGGATTCAGAACATTTTGAGACATTTTGCTGGAGTGAATTACTTCTATACAAGCAATTCCGCAACATTGAGACAGACATTGGTATCGAGAAAGAAACAATTGTTGCAAATTGGAGGGAGATGAATAGACGTAAATACTATGTGTGGCATATTGATCGTGTAGTTGATAAAGAAATAGATCAAGTGGCAGAAGATGAACTAGAAAATGAAAACAATATAGAAAATACAATACACCTAAATGAATGGGAGTTCCTATCACAGTTGGGTCTTGGTACTAGTGGAAATCTTAATTCCCTTGATATGCTTGGAAGACGTGACTTTGACAATTGCAAAAATTGGAATGACAGTACAATACCGCAAGCTTTACATGAAACTGCAGAGCATTTTGTAACCATAAACAAAGTGAACCAAAATGATGAGCCAGCACCATTTAACCTTCACAACCTCCCATACCCACTCTCTCCCAAACAACAACTCGTTCTTACACTTTTGTTGGACCACTATACCTCTCATCAACTTCAAACACCCTTGCACATGATCATACAAGGCACTGCAGGAACAGGGAAATCCTATCTTATTCATTGCATTAAAAGATCCTTTTCTAATTTAGTACCACAACAACATAGCCCACTCCTTGTTGTTGCCCCTACAGGAATTGCAGCATTCAACATACATGCCTCGACTATACATTCAGCCCTAAAGATTCCAATCAAAGAAATGCAACCATTGAAAGGTCAATCACTAGCAATGTTCCAACAGAAAATGAGACATGTAAAATACATTCTCATTGATGAGATGAGCTTTCTAGGGCCAAAATTACTCTTGAAAATTGATACAAGGCTACGTGAGGCTTTCCCCCACCAACAACACTTGTGCTTTGGTGGAATATCCATCATTCTTGTAGGCGACTTTGCACAACTACCCCCTGTTATGGACAAACCTATATATGCCTCCCACACAGATGCAAAAGCCCTATGGGAACACTTCACTATTATTGTCACACTAGAACAAATATTTCGACAAAATGGGGATAGTCAAGCTCAATTTAATTTTCGAAGAACTCTACAAAACATTCAGAATGCAGAACCAAATGAACAAGATTGGGAGCTACTAATGAGTCGCACAAACACAATGCTATCAAACAATGAAAACAAGTCTTTTGACCTATCAATGCACCTATTTCCAACCAATAACTTAGTAGAAACACACAACAAAAAAATGATACAGTTGTTAAATCTTCCTATTGCACTCAGTATTGCAATAAAAACAAACACAAAATCAAACATTGACAATGATGCTGACCATCTACCTCGTGAACTCCTGCTGTGTCAAGGCCAGCGCGTCATGCTAACTACAAACCTATGGACTCAAGTAGGCCTTGTTAATGGTTCTCTTGGAGAGGTTTTAGATATTGTATATACAGAAAGTTCTAAACCACCAGACTTACCGTTATATGTAGTAGTTAAATTTGATACATACAATGGCCCACCTTGGGATATACATGCTCCAACAACTATTCCAATTTCACCTATATCTCTAGGTGCTTACAAGCAGTTACCACTATGCATGGCATGGGCAATTACAATACATAAATCCCAAGGATTAACAATCGAAAGAGTAACAATCAATATAGGTGAAAAAGAAAGACAAGGCTTGACTTTTACAGCTATATCTAGAGTTAAATCAATAGATGGACTTAGGATCGAACCTCCTTTTTCCTTTGATCGATACTCAAGAATGAAGAACAATCCATACACAATTATCAGAAAAAAAGAAGAGCTTCGTCTACGTCTTCTCTCCTTATGATGAGTACAGGTACACATACATAAACACACCACTCTCCCAATACATTGAATTAGCTTATTATTTTCTTTACCATATAAATATACTACATTTTATTGTTTTGATATTAATACCATATTTGCAAACACATGCAGGTGGATGTTCCAGAATCATATACTCCTGCAACGGTTGCTTCAACATGACTAAAGTGCATACACTATCATTTCCATTATCAAAGCCCACTTGAAAATCAATTGCTCCATGTCAAGAACCAAAGCATGTTGAAGAGAACACTACGTAGAACAAGATCACACATCCTACCTGAAAAATTCTACCATGAACTAATGAAAAATACCCAATCCACACAAGATGGCACAAATTATAATCATTTCCACATACCACCCACTCCTCCATCTACCCTCAAGATGCTTCCTCCTAAAATGTATGTGTAGATATTCTAAAAGAAACAAAGGCTCTCCTATGCTACACATTATTATCAATGATCAAGAGTCTTACACTCTTAGATATCTCTTAAACACTAGAGGGAACTTCATCTACTGCAAATGCCAACACGGGGAGAATGTAGAGTCCTTATGATAAAAAAATTGCTACCAATGCTACAACTATTCATATCTTCAATCTTCATCCACACATCATCCCATCCACAAACCATGCCCACCCACATGAGAACATGCTATATCAAAGAAAGGAACAAATGATTGCACTGAAGTAATCATTGAAGAAAAATGGACAAACAAAATTAATATGGATACCCAAGAAAAAAAAAAATGAACCCTATCAATCTCCATTAGTCAAAGAAACTATGGGGAAAAAAAAAGAAGGGAATTTCATCCATGAAAAGCAACCTACAAGACATCAAAAAAGATTGTCTCCCACCTACCATTGCTGATATCCCCAGTTTTCAAAAAAAAGTTCCAATCTATCAACCAAACAATCTACATCACATATCTCTCAGAGTACACCACCAAAAACTGTGTGTTGAAAGCAACTCTTTATCGTAAGGACTCTACTACCTCCCTATTGCGATGTTTGCATATAGATTCAGTTCACTCCAATATTAGCAAAACAAAAAAAAAAAGATATATTCAACCATCTACGTGCGCCAAACCAGGTAGAAGCATCTTATCCCAATCCATACTGTATCCAAAAATCATATATCAAATCCAGATTCACCAACCACCATACATATTACAAATCTTCTTGATCTTCATCAACGTTTAGTGTACATTTAACACTTGCTTATGGTAAAACTCTTGACATGGGTCACTATCATTCACCATATCCAAATGAGCATCCGCTTTCCAAATTTTAATCCCCACCATTACATGCCTTCCATATCCTTTCATCCATTCATTTACCTCCCATTACATGCCTTCCATATGATTACGACAACTTAGTTTTCACATATATTTTTTCATAGAATATATATTACAAACAAATTGTATTCAATTCTACAAAGTTGTATATATTTGGATGATTACAACATCTTATTACAAAGTTGTTATAAATTATTTTTTGTCTATTTAGATGATTACAACATCTTAGATTACACATATATTCTTTTCATAGAATATATATTACAAACAAATTGTATTCAATTCAACAAAATTGTATATATTTGGGAGTACGCAAATTGTATATTTGGGATTACCACATTTTATGTTTAGTTCTTTATTCTATCACAAATATGTTTATACACCCATTTTCTTTTCATAATGTATATTTTGTTCTTTTACTGCTATCTGCCTCTATCTCCTAATATGTATCCACTTTGTAAAAAAAAATACTACAAAATTAAACAAATTATACATTGCACAACTCTCCCCTTCTTACTACTCTATATTTTCCTATCGGCGTAACCCTTGCACCCCCTCCGGTGCAAGTACTAGTTATTAGGCTAATTCATTTCATGCACTTAAACTAAACTTAGGCTCGTGCTTTTTTATGTTAAGTAAAGTGAGCTATTATTAGATCAATTTTAATGTAGAGAGGAATTGAAACTCTCAAAACCCTCTCTAAAATTCTCACAACTTAAATAAAATAAAAAAATTACAATTTAAACACGATAAATTGTTTGCACAAGAAACTCAATGATTTGTTTTATTTAGGAAACTGATTACAAATGATTTTCAGTTATCCATGGATTGATTAACAGCAAATAAAACTCATATAAACATCCGATATGCACATGGAAACATTCAAATACAGTCTATGTTCAAATATGTGAGCTCTTGCAAACTCTCACTTCCTAGCACCACAATTCCACTTGCAACTCTTGTAGCTTCAATCTATTGATCTGAAACTTCAACAGACTATTGTAAATTAGTCCCAACCTACAACAACATTCCAAAAACACCCTCACAAAGAATGTTACCCCTTGTTTTTCCTGTATCCTTCTTTTCCTCTTCAAACTTTCATTCCTGAAGAATGGGTTTTTGCTTGTTTTTCACCTCATGTCATGAAATTAAATTCATATGCTTTATTTGGGCCTCTCCAATATGGTACACCCTCTCTTGTTGTTGCACATTCATACCTTCAAAAAGTAATCAAAAACCATTTAAAGCCCATTTCCAGCAGCCCCACAAAAGATAGGATTTTTCAGTTTTAATTCTCTCCTTTTTGACTCCTAAAAAAGGCAAGAAGGAAAAAGCAGGCCTAGGTGCCCACTTCCCTAGTCCCTAATTTTTAGAGATCATTTTGGAGTGCTTTTAAAACTCCATAATTTTAAAATTCAACACCACATAAATATTTTCCAAGAATTTTTGCAATTAAAAAATTTAAAACTATTTTTTCTTGTTTTTTCACCCACTAGTCAACTTGTCAATGAGCAAAGGGAATTTATTTGAAAAATTTAATTATTTAAAAATAAATTATTTGCTACCATTCAACATGAAATTCAATTGAAAATTAATTCACTCCAAAATCCAAAAATATTAAATAAAATTAACCTCTTTTTTATTGACACAAGATTGTCAATTGTCATGGATGCTCCTGCATTAGACACCCATAGTAGAAAGAAAGTGATCTTAACACTTTTAAAGAGGATATCCAAGATGAATAACCTCAGCTTCAAAAAACCAAGATGCATCTTCAACAAGCCTCTCAATCCATTTTACTAAGTACTCCATGTATTGCCTTCTTCTAGTTCTTTTACTCACCCTATAATAAAGAACAGTTTCAATCTGTTTTTTCCCTGAACTTGGTGCTGATGTTTGTTGTTGCAAACTTGTTGTACCTTCATCTTTTTCAGACTCATGAAACATGGTTATATCAGAAATATTGAAAATTGGTGGAATATTGAGTTCACTTGGCAATTCTACTTCATAAGCTTACCCAATTCATGTTTTCTCACAATCCGCCAAGGTCCAATCTTCTTCATTTTCAACTTATTGTAGGTACCCACTAGAAACCTTTCTTTTTTCAAATGCATGATCACCTCATCACCAACTTGGAACTCTTAGTATCTCCTCTTCAAATCAGCATTAGTTTTATATTGAAAATTCATTTTATGATGTTCTCTTTTACCTCTTCATGTAGCCTCTTCATGTGATCAGCAAAATCCTCTGCATCTACACTTTTCTTTTCAACTTTGTCAATATTTTTTAGATCTGAAACAACTCTTGAACTATTGCCATAGACTATTTGGAATGGGGACTTAATCGTGCTTCTATTCACCTATTTATTATAGGAAAATTCAGCTTGAGGTAGAATCAAATCCCACCCTTTTGGCTTGTCTCTAACTAGACATTTTAGCAAATTCCCAAAGCTCCTATTCACAACTTCCATTTGGCCATCTGTTTGTGGATGGTAGGCTAAAAAAAACTTCAAATCAGTCCTTAGCTTCTTCCACAAGGTCCTCCAAAAGTAGCCAAGAAACTTTGTATCTCTATCAGAAATAATACTCTTAGGTAAACCATGAAGTCTCACAATCTCCTTGAAAAACAAATCTACAATATGAAAACATCATTAGTATTTTTACATGGTATAAAGTGAGCCATTTTGGAAAACCTATCTACCACCACACATATAGAATCATGCCCTCTTTGTGTCCTTGGTAAACCAAGAATAAAATTCATGCTAATCTCCTCCCAAGGCCTCTCAGGTATAGGTAGTGGCTGATATAAATTAGTGTTTTGACTAACTCCTTTTGCCACTTTACACACCCTGCAACCTTACATATATTTTCTTACATCTTGCTGCAATTGAGGCCAATAATACCTCTCTCCAACAATTGTGATGGTCTTATCAAAACCAAAGTATCTTGCAAGACCTCCACTATGTTTTTCCTTGATTAAATTTAATCTCATTGAGCTTCTAGGAATACACAATTGGTTACCTTTAAACAACATACTATCTTGGATCGAATAATCTAACCATTTGGTTCTATTTGTTGCAATAGGATCCTTACAAGCCTTCCATGCTTCTCCAAAATCTGAGTCTCCTTCATACAACTCTTTGAGCTCATCAAAACCCACAACTTCAACCTACATTTCAATCAACAAACCTTTCCTTCTACTCAAGGCATCTACAACTCTATTAGACTTCCAGTCCTATGTTTCAAAACAAATGTATAGCTTTGTAAAAACTTAACCCATTTAATGTGCCTTTGACTCAACTTCCCTTGACTACTCAAGTATTGGAGTGTTTGATGATCAGTAAACAAAAAGAATTCTTTGGGAAAAAGATAGTGCCTCCATTTCTTAAGTTCTTGAACAATTGCATAAAACTCTTGATCATAAACTGAACACTTTTTCTTAGCATTATTTAACTTCTCACTAAAGTAAGTAATAGGTTTTCCTTCTTGGCTCAAAACAACCCCAATATCATTACCACTTGCATCACAATCCACCTGGAATACCTTGCTGAAATATGGAAGTGCTAAAACAGGTTGTTTGGTCACTTTAGTCTTCAACAAATCAAAACTCTTCGCTGCCCCTATAGTCCACTTAAATTCCTTCTTATCACCCCTCATGGTTTTAGTTAGTGGTGCACATATGCTACTAAAAAAATTGATGAATTTTTTATAAAAACTTGTTAACCCATGAAATGATCTCACCTCCATTACACTCCTTGGTGTTGGCCATTCTATAATAGCTTTCACCTTTTCTAGGTCCATCGTGATTCCTTCCCCTGATACAACAAAGCCCAAATATACCAATTCCATCTTCACAAAGCTACACTTTTTGAGGTTAATCAACTTCTCATCTCTAATCTTCTAAAAAAAAAGTCTAATATGCATCAAATGCTCTTCTAGAGTCTTCCTGAAAATTAAAATATCATCTAGATAAACAATCACAAATCTGCCCAAGAACTCTTTCAACACCTCATTCATTAATCTCATAAATGTACTAGGTGCATTGGTTAGCCCAAATAGCATGACCAACCACTCATACAAACCTTCCTTAGTCTTGAATTTCATCTTCCATTCATCTCCTCTGATTTCAGATTTGGTGGCATCCACTCTCCAAGTCAATTTTGGTGAAGTGCTCTACTCCACTTAAGCAATCCATGATATCATCCATCCTAGGTAATGGAAATATGTACTTGATGGAAATCTTGTTTATTTCTCTTGAATCCATGCACATCCTCCATTCTCCTCCCTTATTTGTTGACAAAATAATAGGCACTGCACATGGGCTTAAACTCTCTTTGATTAAACCCTTCCTCAACAAATTAGCAACTTGTCTATTGACCTCTTTACTCTCTGTAGGTGAGATTTTGTAGGCTGTCTTGTTTGGAAAACATGCTCCTGGTACCAAGTCAATTTGGTGACTAATCTTCCTCATTGGTGGTAGTTCTTCAATCACATTATCTAAAACAATATATTTGAACTCTTGCAGCAAATATGCAACTTCTGCAGGATTTTCTTCAACATTTTCACTGTTAGTTTTGGGAATCAAAGCAAAAAAAACTCTCTCATGCTTCATACCAACTGTCATACTTGCAACAATATTGTTATTTATTTTATTTATTTATTTACATTCCAACGTTTGGGTTTTTAGTGTTGCAATTTCAAGGGCATGACAATCCACCCATCCTGAGATTGCTTGTCCTCAAGCAATAAAAAACTAGGATACTCCTAAAATAACCAAGATCCCCAAATCAAGCTTGTAAGTTTGTCATTCTTAGATCATATACTACTATTTTCCATGAACTCACACAATAAGACATGTTATTTAAGACAAGTTTTTTCTCATTTTATTACTACAAAGATTCAGAGCAATGACTACAAACCCTTGATTACCCAAAGTCTTGAGGAAAGTTTGCATATATGACATGTTATCACCTTCTAAGTACATATTTTCTAGATGATACCCAAGTATAAGTTTATTGGTTTGATCAAGTCCAATTTTTAAGGACGTACCATAGTCTTAGCAACTATAGGACTTAAATTTATAGGTTTACACTACTATCCAATTTCAACCCAAGTGGAGGTTATCACTTCCCTTTGACATATCCCCATGTTTGGTACCATATTTATTTTCATATCTTGGGAAAGTATTGTTTTATTTTACCTGATTCATTTAAACAATATCAATTTATTCCAAAGTTTGAAAGGTGAGAATGATCCTGGGATTTGTGGTTTATGGGCCCACAATGTAAATTTAAGTAGACTTACGTAATAACTTTGTTGTAGCCACGAAGCATTTAAACAAAGTTTCTAACATTTTCATTATTCTTAAACATAATGTAATCATATACATATATGGAGGAATTGTGTTGAAGACACGTCCGAAATGAAGCAAACACATAGATATATATAATACACGAAGTTTACATAAATACACATAAGACATGAAGCATGAAGCATACACGTGAATACATGTAATAAATGAAGCATGAAGCATACACCTGTTACATGAAGTGTACATGTAAGACATGAAGCATGAATCATACACACAAATACACGTAAGACATGAAGTATACATAGGAAGAATGAAGCATACATGTGAATACACATAATACATAAAGTATACACATGAAGCATGAAGTATACACATGAATTCATGTAATATATGAAGTATACATAGGAAGCATGAATCATACATGTGAATACATGTAATATGGGAAGAATGAATACATGTACACTCATGGATACACGTAAGTCGCAAGGTGTGCACATGAATACACGTAAGTCGTATGAATGCATGTAAGTGACAAAGTATACACACGTAAGTCACAAAGTATTCACATGAAGACACATAAGTTGCAAAGTATACACTTGAATACAAGTAAGTCATGTAAGTTACAAAGTGTTCACATGAATACACGTAAGTCACAAAGTATACATTTAAATCACAAGGTATACATATGAATACACATAAGTCATAAAGTATACATGAATACATGTAAGTCACAAGGCATAAACATGAAAGGAACACACATACATAAATGCATTATTGGCCTACTTAAGAAGAAGATTGAATAGTTAATTCTAATTGAATGATGATTAAAGTACGTATGTCCCACAGGCTGGTAGGAACATGCTCTGATACCACTTGTAATGTACCCTTTTGGGATCACCTTATATTTTTCCCTGAAATCACAATTCCAAACGAAACCAATAGTAGATTATAGTTAAAGATATAATTACCTACTTAAAATAGAGATGATGTAGATTTGGTTATGGAAACCTGCAACCACATTAGATAAATATGATATGAATAATCCATGAAATACATTTAATTCAAGGTCTAAGAGAGATTATACATATCACTATAACGAGTCCCAAGGACTATATGGGCTCAACCATAATGAGGAGGGTGTGATGAGGTGCCCCAAGTATCCTCTACCCTAGGCCCAACAACATGACCTTATCCTTTGTGGCCTTATGTGGTCCTTAACCATCATCATGAGGTGGTGTACCTAGTGAGGGCTTTACATTGTTCTCCTCCATCATGCCGAACCCTCCTCTTATGATTGAAGACCCTTCTTTATTTGCTTCAACAATTGATTCAAGTGGAGATAGTAGGGGCCGCAATAGGGTGTCCTTGATCCTCCACCCTAGCCTCATGTGGTCCTTAACCGATGGTCCTTAACCATCATCATAAGGTGCCATACCTAGTGAGAAATTATTAGTAGTTCTCCCTCCTTGCATAATAGGGTGTCCTTGCTCCTCAACCCTAGGCCCAAGGATAAGACCTTATCCTCCTTTGCCTCATGTGGTCCTTAATCGATGGTCCTTAACTGTCATCATGAGGTGGCATTCCTAGTGAGGAATCATTCACAGTTCCCCCTCCTTACAGTCCCGCCTCATCCCTTTGTGACCAATTATTGCCAAACCAAAATCATATAACTATTCATAATATCAGCAAATATATGCTACATAATATGACATTATATCAGTATTTAATTGGTACAATTATATATCTACATTTATCTGATAAAAAAAATATAAAACAACTATCTTTGCATACCATAGGAATTGATTATGTTGTTACTCAGATTGAATCTATGTATATGTATAAGAGGTTATGTTGTGGATCAATTTCCTTTGTTGTATGCCTTAACTACTATCAATATCCAGATCTGACCTTTTCGATTTTTCCTTCAATATTCAGAAGATATTGCTTAAGAGAAACAAATAGATTAGTTCAAATGACTAATTACTAATAAGAATAAATAATTGTTGCAAGAATCATTATTGCATGATCGTATAATATATATGTCTGTGTGTGTGTATGTATGTATGTATGTATGTATGTATATTTTATATAAATATATATATTTCTACTTACTTTCAATCTTTCAATAATCACTTCATATGGATAGATGCATATATATATATATATATATATATATGCATATGTATATGTGTGTGTGTGTTTATAATTACAATTAAACTTACTTCCCTTATTCATTTGTCATTTTTATTTGTATATTTCTACTTGATTCATCTCTTCCTTCCCACATATCTCTTCTTCAAAATTTGACTATAATGTATTTGCTGCTATACTCAGGAATTACTCCTCATTTTTCTATTCTCATTTTATGTTCATATATTTGTCTTTAAATTGGATTATATTATTCAAGCTTCATGTAAAAGTTGTATATATCTCTTTGTCCCCCTTTGCAGATTACAAATATATATTAATTCCTAGATTCCAATCAATGATCATATTTAAAGTGCATGTCATTTTTGTGAGTGTTGTTATTTATTTATTTTCTGATCTTTTCCCTTGAATATATCCACTATTGTTGCTTATCACAATGCAAACCTTATTTCTCCTTATTTTATACCATATTATTTCCTTATGTATTTTATGAAGAGGTACATCATTTTGAATAGCTACAACCTATTGAAAAGTCGTCACCTTTAAATAATCATTGTCTCTCCGTGCACTTAATTGTTGTTTTAAAATATGTTTATGCAAACCTTATTTCTCCTTATTTTATACCATATTATTTCCGTATGTCTTTTATGAAGAGGTATATCATTTTGAATAGAGACAACTTGAAAATTCATCACCTTTAAATAATCGCTCTCTCCATGCACTTAATTGTTGTTTTAAAATATGTTTATGCAAACCTTATTTCTCCTTATTTTATACCATATTATTTCCTTATGTCTTTATGAAGAGGTACATCATTTTGAATAGAGACAACCTCTTGAAAAGTCATCACCTTTAAATAATCGTCGTCTCTCCATGCACTTAATTGTTGTTTTAAAATATGTTTTATTTTAATTCCAAGCATTACCTTTAGGCTTGGAACATAATCGTTGCTTTTATGTTGGGAATATAATTGGTGCATTTAACTTAGGGTCTAGCGTTGTTGCTTTTGTAAGAATCGTTGCTCTTCTCATTGCATAAATGTATTCCCTTTTATGTTGCATATTTGATGCTAATTGAATTTATTATAAATATATTTATTTTTTATATTATTTTTATATATCCGCTTTAATATTTATAGTATTATATTATATTATATTATAACAATTATTTTTATAATACAATTTAAATTATTTATATTTATATTTTAATATTTATATTGTTATTTATTTTATTTATTTATTTGCATTCCAACATTTGGGTTTTTAGTGTTGCAATTTTGGGGGCATGACATTGTGGTCAATGTGTTGTAACCAGTGTTCCACGGGGACGTCCCCCCCCTCAAAAAAAAAAACCCCACGTTTCCTAGACATCCCCATCTCGGAGACTTGGAGACTTCGAGGGGCATCCCCCCTCCAGCCCACCACTAGCACCACCATCCCACCACTAGTGTCGTCATCTCCAAGATGCTGCTAGGAATTTGAGGAAACTAGGGTGTCCTCAAGATGTCTAGGGGACTCCTAGTTGTCTCCAAGATGTATAATTCTTATACTTATACATCATTTTATAACTATTTTTTCAAGTACTATATGTATTTCAACACCTTCCTTCCACCTTGCCACCATCCCCCACCATCCCCAAACATAGGCTCTTGGTCCCCTCGCCCCCAAAACCTGTCCCCTTGTCCCTGTGTCCCCCATCAAGAAACTTTGTGGAACTATGGTTGTAACTAACAAGGTGGTTGACATGTTGTCTAAACCACCTATTTTTTTGTAGTCAATATCTTATCCAAGTTGAATTCTTTCAACAGTGAAGCATATGTAGAAGATTATGTAAAAGAAAAATCTCAGCAAGGTATATCAAATTGCAACTAGCAAGAAACCAATTGGTTTTGAGCCTCACCAAAACTACCACCTTCAAGAAAGACTCTTTTATAAATCATGTAAATTGTGTGCCAAAAGAGCATGGAGCTTTTCTAATTTATAAGGCACATAGATCATGAATAGTTGGACATATTGGGGTGAACAAAATTGTAAATAGCCTCCAACATTCTTTTGATTGGCGATGAAAAAAAACTAATTTTGCAAAATTTGTACAAAGTTGTTAATGGTACAATGTGAGTAAGCCAAATAATCAAATATTGGTTCTATATCAACCATTTCCCATACCTAAAAGACCTTGGTAGAGCATCTCCATGGACTTTGTTGGAGGTCTTGTTTAAACAAAAAGGATAAATGCTTATATTCTTGTGATTGTGGATTGTTTTAGTAAAATGTGTGTTGATTGCTTGTAAGAAAACAATGATTGGAAGTGATGATGCTGAATTATTTTTCAGTCATGTATGATACATTTTGGAATACCAAAGAGCATCATTTCATAGAAGTATTCTAGATGTTTTAGAATTTTTTGGTGAACACTATGAGAAAGAATGGACACAAAAATTAAATAGTTCATTAATTCCATCCACAAACAAATGGACAGATAGAATTTGTGAACAATTGTTTTTTGAAACCACTAGAGGGTATAATCAAAGGTTTCCTAATGGATAGGATTCGTATTTGGTGTACATTCAAAATTATTACTATAGAGCTATTCATTCTTTAATGAATCTTTCACCTTTTGAAGCATGTTTGACTTTAGGCCACCAAGCCTACTTGATGTGTGATTTGGATAGTCAAGGGGCTAGAAAATGGACTCAAAGGTTAATAGAGTTCACAAGTTTGCTAAGATAATGAGATAGATTCATCTCCAAATCCAAGAGAGACTAAGAGAGTATCAACTTAGGTGCAAGACATGTCATGACTAGCACCAAACAAAGCATAAGTTTTATATGGGTGATATGGTTTGGATGTACTTAGGTAAGGAAAGACAACAAGGGCATTCTCAAAAGCACGAGCCTTTGTAGTATGGTCCATTTCAAATTAAAGAGTAGGTTAGGTACACCACTTTTCATATGAATTGCTTGAATACTTGAAGATATTTTCAATTGTTAATGTTGACCACTTACATGTGTTTGAGCCTTCCATGTTATATAAAGAACTAGAGGATGTCATTCATCCTTCCTTGTATGATTTTACACATAAGGAGATGGATGAGTTGGAGGAGGATGTCATTCTTGAAAAGGTGAAATGGACGAAGCAATGAGATTGAAAGGTATGACTAGAGTTGGTGTTTCAATTCACACCTCTGGGGTGTGGATTGGAAACAAATAGTTATCCACAATTAAACTGCTCTTCAAATTATGAGGGGAAGCTCCCTCTTTTGCTGATTATGCATAAAAAGAAATAACTAAACTAATTTCCTATCTTTTTATCTCAGCTGAGAGCACAAGGATATAAAACTCTTACACCATAGCTAAGGTTTTCTTTGGTTTCGTAACTTCAACTACAACTAAGCCTAAATTAATGACGCTTCTAACTTCTCAAGTAAATTCAGAGCAAGAGAATTTAGAAGTAACAAGAAATGTTTGGTGAACACAAAGCTTAGACAAAATCACTTCCAAAACACATCTGAAGACTCATTGCACTTTTAGATATAAAAATCTCATGAAAGCAAAACACAAAGCTTAAACAAACTTATCTCCAAAACGCATCTAAAGACTCATTGTACTTTTAAATGAATGCTGAAATAAAGATTATGAAAGAGAAAAAGAAATATTTTGATACTTTGGATCAAAGCAAGGTAGGAATAAGATTTATTTCCTCAAAGCTTTCCAACAACAATTACATGTTTGGGACAACATATTGTAGCAAGAAGACAAGCATACAATTTACAATCAAACCAAATTACACTGAACAAAGTGAACAGATACTGAATAGCAAACTTGGAGGCACTAAGGCTCAACAATTTTTTTATAGCAACAACGGTTCTAAACATATACTGAATAACAAGAAGCAAGCACTAAGGCTTGATGTTTTGTTATCACAAGCATGGTTAAAAAATAAAGAGCAAGGCTTCTCTTATTTATACACAAACATAAGAGTAGGGAACCCTAAAATCTCCTTGTGTTAACAATTAGTCTTGCCAATCTGCAAGATTTATTCCTATGTCTAAACAAAGATAACTAACAATTAACTAGAATGACTAACATCAATTAACTGATATAAAACTAAAGAAAGCTTTAACTATACAATAGGTAACTCCAAAGAATAGACATGCATGAAAAGAGGACAGTTAGTTAAACTCATAAAATTCCCCGAGTTAACTACTGTCATCACTTGAGTTGTATTCCTAGAAATATATGCATGCTTCAATTGGCAGTTCACTAATTGGTAACTTTGGCAGCTTTGTAACTGGAGTGATGACCTTTGTTTCTTTTGCAATTTTATGCTTCTGATGTTTTTCTTGATTTTTCTCAATGGAAGAGTATTGCATGATGAAACCGTGAATTTTGACTATGAACACGGATATGCTCAGACAAGTTCTGCACAAAAGCTAAAAATAGCTTCGCTGAAAGGTAGAAAAAGGTAGATTTTTGGATAAAAATATGAGATATGGGTTTTGTAAGGAATGTCCTTTTGAATAAACCCAAATCATCTATTTTTTGAAAAAATGACTTTTTTAAGAACATGCAAGAACCCCTCAAAGGTAGAAGCTGTGAAGCAATTTTTTCTCAGGAAAATTTGAGACGTGGGTTTTGTTGGTGTTTGTGTTGAAGAGACCTAGATCATCTTTTTCTCAAAAAACTAATTTTTTTCATTAACATGCAAAAGAAACCCTAAAAAGTGGAAGCAGTGAGGCAATTGTTTTGGGAAAAATCTGGGACAAGTTTTGTGGCCAATTTTTTTCTAAGGAGACACATTGTTAGAAATTTGAAAAAGGTGTTTTTTCAAGAATCCCTAAAAAATAGGGCTAGAAGCTTCCACAAAAAGTCACCAACCTTCAAGAGAAACGCCAAATAGAAAGACTCAACTTGATGAAATTCTAAAAAGGAAGCCTTTTGTCTCTAAAAAATGACGCCTTGGAAAAATGGATCATGGGAAAGTGTTCTTCTGTGGAACCTGAACTTGAAACTATGAAGAACTCTGAAAACCCCCTTCGTTTGATCCTTCAAATGTTGTTGAGAATAAAAAAAATTGTTTGCCTCTCAAAGTCAACCTGCAAAATAATGAAGAATGGATGCTCAAATGCTTCTTGAATAAATTTTGTGGTGAAGCAAGCACTTAGCTCGCGAAAACCCTAATTTTAGGAGTCATCACGAGAAAATATCTTCAAAAATTTCTAACTCAAGTTGACTTGGGCTCCTTCCTTGAGATAAGGCATCCAAATTTTGTAGTGTTAGAACAATTTTCAAGATTTTCAACTTTACCTTGATGAAGCATCTTCATTTGATCTTTGATTCTGGATGTCTGATGGATCCTCTGGTTTGGAAGACAGATTCATTACAAAGCTAGATCAAATCTGAGAAAGATCTCCTAGAGGCTGGGAATCTTAAAAACTACATTTTCCCCCTTGAAAGCTTGGCGCCCCTGGCTTGTAGGGGCACTTTTCTTCACCAAACTTAACCATTTTTTAAGGGTTTTCAAATTTTTCCAATTTTCCTCCTGTGCTATGTTTCTCAACTCAATCTGAAAAGTCTAATGACTAATGAATCAACTGGCCAGGTTGAGATATTCATCGGAAATCCTGAAGAATTCTGGAAAGATTGGCTGTTGTTGTGCAACCTCTAACAGTTGTTTCTGAGAGCCCAAAACCCTAGGTTCCCCAGGCTCACTGGGGCACTTTTTTCAAAAATTTCACTTTGTACTTCATTTGAAACATCTATGTTTGATCCAAGATTATGCTCATTTGACAGCTCTGGTGAACCTACTAACGGACTCGTTATGAAACCTGACCAAATATGAGGACCTTTTGGAGGTCGTGAACCATGAAAACTAGATTTGATGGTCCAAAAATCTGGCGCCCCTTGCCAGCAGAGGCATTTTTCTTCACCAGAGTTAGTTTTTTTTTCAATTTCTCCCTCTGATGCAAGATCCCTGTTAAATTTGAGATTTTGTACATTTGACTGATCTTGAGAACTCACTACTGGATTCAATACGAAGCTGTAAGAATTCTAGAGAGAAACTCTTGGAAGCTGCAAACCCTAATTTCTGCTTTTGGTGACCTAAAATGTTGGGTGCCCCTGGCTAGCAGGGGCACTTTTGCTCTTATGATTTTCAATTTATCCTTTGTTTTATGTGTCTGTTCGATCAGCAGCTATTGACGTTTGACAGGTCCTCTGAGCTGGAAAATGGATTCGTTGCAGAGCTAGGATGAATCTAGGATGAATCTCCTAGAAGTGACTAACCCCAAAAATTGGTTTTGAATGTCTCAATTTCTAGGTGCCCCTGGCCTGCAAGGGCACTTTTCTCATGATTTGTAATTTGCTCCTTTGATGAGACATTTCTGCTTGATCTGCAATTTCGCGCATTTGATGGATCCATTGAACTAGCTGATAGATTTTTTGGAAGGCCTGCTCAAATCTGGAAAGAAACTATTTGCAGCTGCAAACTTTTAAAGCACTTCTGACTACCTAAAATCTTAGGCGCCCCTGGCCAGCAAGGGTAATTTTCTTTGCCAGACAACCATTTTTTTAAGATTTTCAACTTTTTTTTTCCTTCTATTCACTGTTCATCATCCATGTTCGTCGTCTTCCAACCACACTCGTCGTCCGCCAACCACGCAACACCATCCGTGTGCAACACCAACACTAGTCGTTCACATGTTTGTCAACTGCGTCAGTTGTCGCTATTGATGTGTTGGCTACATTCACCGTTGCACCTGCGTGATCTATGAAAACCAGACTTAGTTTAATTTTCACAATTTTCAACTTTTCAAATTCCCCTCCATTGTTGGTATGAAAGGAAAAATCAACGAAAAAAGAAAAAAATTGACTTTGTAGAACCCTAATCTGGAAGCTTCTAAGCTTGTTAAAAAGGGGTTCGGATGGGGGTTACAGTATGATGAAAAACACGATTATTCACAACATTGTAATAGGCTTTTACACTAGATAATAAAATCATTGGATGGTTGTGGTTTGGTGGATGTAGCCTGGATTGGGTGAACCACGTTAAATTCTTTGTGTTATAATTTATTCTATGTGTGTTTTAGTTTCTTTGTTTATTAATTAAATCTGCATTTAATTGTTAGATATCTTCCTTTTCTAACTCTAACATCCATCGTTCACCATTTTTTGAGCATCTTTCACCATAGATTTTTCTGTGCAGTGTTTGAAGCTTAGATTCTAACACCTGGTATCTGGCCATCCTCCATTGATGACCTCAGAGGTCCTAACTTTTCTTCTAAAAAAGTGAAATAGACCCACCAAAGAAAATTTGACTTTTTGACAATTTTGACTAGACCAGTGTGATCATGACGAAGAATCAAGCACTCAAAATCAATTTTATCCATTTTTACAAAGATTCTATTTTTAGGGTTTTCCCTAAAACTAAAACCCTAATTTTTTTCTTTTTTGAAAAAAATTGTGAGCATCTTCTTGACAACAAACCCAAAAAAACCCTATGATCTGTTTATTTTTCAGAAATTTATAAAAATAGAAAATGGCTATTTTTAGGAATTCTGACCCTTTTGACTTTTGACAACCATTTTACAAGATTTTGACCATTTTAACCAAAATTCCTTAATGAAGCAAAATTTGTAATTTTTGCTACAACATTTGGCTCTGTTCTAGGACCATGTCAAATACTTACAGCATAGGAGAATGAAGAATCTTTGTATATTTAAGCATAGACCAGCTTCTTATCAGTTGGGAAATAGAGTCATGATCATTTCTAAACTACCTATCAGTTGGAACTTTCTTAAAATTACCTAAAACAAGACTACCTAATCACCTAAAACATGACAAAAATTTTAGGAAACGAGGAAATACATTACGGCATAACGAAAAACAAAAAGAAAATTATTCCACCCCCAAAGGGATGAAATGCTTTAGATATTGTCCGTTGTATGGCAGTGGGAGGAGCCTTCCATCCATGCTACTTCTTCCTGAAAGGCTTCACTTATCTTTTGATGGGTATTGCAGGAGACAATTCCTTTGAGATGAAGATTCTCAAATTTTTATATATCTAGGAAAACTTTGACAAAAGTTAGAATATGCTACAAATGGGAAAGTTGATACCCCTGAGGCATTAGTTTTGTTGTCGTCCATCCTTAGGATGTTGAATGCTTCAAACTAGTCAATTGAGTTCCAAAATCAATTTCTATAATGTCGTAGGTGATCCTTTCTAACTTGGAAATATCCTTTGATTGGATCATTCATCGCCTTTAACACGTAGGAGTTCGATTTCCATGTCTTCAGAATTTTTGAGGCCTAACAAAAGCACCTCTTTCTTAGCTTCAGTGAATTCCAATTGCCGAAAATATGTAAATGGATACAACTATCCTTTAGGGGAGATGATTATTTCCCCTACATATGAACCTACAATCGAATAACCCCCATCGAACTGCATTGTCTATAACTTTGTATCCTTCGTCAATCTCCTTGCAGGACAAGCAATGTTCTAGTCTTCAATTTTTGACAAAGTCACATAATTACCAGGACTCGTTTCTTGATATAGAATTTGGGCTAGGAGGTCTGGAGATTTCACCACTATGAATCGGGATTTAGGCTCAGGTTCTATATTAATTTTTTCTTCGTTTATAGGAATGGTTGTGGACGACCAATCTAACTGCATTGCACCACCAAGATCTCTGCAGAAACTCTGGCTTAACAACATCCCGTAGCTAGTTGGAATGTTAGCCACTAGGATATTCATAATTAACTTTTTTCTCTGGATAAGCTACCAACCTTACTTGAGCGTCCTTCAATTTTCTGACCAATGGCACCGACTTAGATTCAAGTGAATAACAATCGTCCTGCATCTTAGCACATGAAAGTACTAATGCATTCATCACTTGTAGAGGCATAACATTGTCTAAAGCTCCTAAATCTATGACACAATTGCTCAATTTGAATCCTCCTATATATAAAGATATATAGAAGGGTTTAGGCTTTTCTCCTGTTGGAACAGATGACTCAAGAAATGTAGGTTGAATTGAAGCCTCTTTCTTTACATATTGTATTATTCTATCTAGTTGCTTAGGGTGATTACGAAGATACTCCATTTGTGAAATCTTAACCTTGGTCTTCATCATGGAGTTTACAATGTCAAAATTTGCTAAAGACAGGTTTTAAGCAACTGCTTTAGCATTCTCTTGTGAATTTTTAAAAGTGGAAGTTGCAACCAATTCCTTAATTTTTTCTTTAGCTCTCTGCCTCTCTTCTTCTTCCTTTTTCGCTTTCAAGTGCAAAGCATGTGTAAACACAAGCATTGAATGTCTTCCATGATTTACTACAAGAGAGTAGTGGTAGAGGATTTCTTTTTCTTTAACAACGGGTTCAAAGTATCCCGCAGTAGAGTCTCCATGGAAGTTGTCCATCTGTGGTAAGACAACATTCAAACTTGATGTAGAGACTAGACTTGAACTAGATGCAGCATCAGTGTATCTCATGATCTAATTCATTCTTAAATTTTCAGGACATGTAGAACCGGTATGTGCATCAGTCTCATGGAAAGAACAAAATACTACATTTTGTGCAGCTTTAATCATTGGTCTTGGTGGAGGTACTAGAAATTGTGGCTTGTAATTATTAAAAGGTTGAAAATTATTTCCTTTCAGCTGGTATAGTTGTTGAGGTTGGTATTGTGGTGGTGGTAGTGCAAGCATTTCATTGGTTACCTTTTGTAGCAGTGGATCTTCAAAACTCTGAACTAGAGGTCTGATTGAGTCCATCTTGCCGGAGGTGATCATATTATCCTCCAACTCGATGGCATGTTCTTGCGCATCTGTAAATTATGTTTCTTTCGTCGTCTTAAGGAAGAAGGCTATCTTTGATGGAAGAGAATTTATGAAACAAATCATCATAATCTTTGGTGATGGATTGAGTGTAGAAGAAAGTCGTGTAACAAGACGATTAAATCTTGCTACAAATTACCTCATGTGCTTGTTGTGCTCCATTTTTTAATTTGCAAGTTGGGAAAAAAATAGATGACTATCTTCAGCGAGCTTGAATCTTGCCAAAAATTTCTCGCTGATAGTTGCTTAGCTTGTGATAACACCTGGCTTCAAGTGATTGAACTAGTTGGCAACATTTCCCACAAGAGTCTCCATAAAGAGACACACTGCGATGTCTTCATGTGCCACGTGCAAGACAACGCAAGTCGTTGTGAACGCAGAAAAATGTTCATTCAGTTGTTGACTTCCATCGAAGTAAAATCGAGGAAAGTGCTTCCTTGAACCTTTAGGTAACTCATGATTTACTTGAAAATCCAGGTCTAATGTTATTACTCCAAAGTAATGAAGGTGGAGGTCTCTGATTTCTATCATCATTGCTAGTATTATTGTTGTTATCATCCATTTCTTCTGTATGGATCATGCAATAGGATGCCAGATGGTCATTTTCGTGTCATAAAGCGTTAGCTTTTCTTGAAGTTTTATGCCTCATGCCCCATGATGGGCACTAGAAAACTCTTGGCCTTTCAATTTGCACCTCTGGAGTGCGAATTGGAAACAGACAACTATGCACAATTAGACTACTCTTCAAATTAAGAGGGGAAGCTCCCTCTTTTGTTGATTATGCATAAAAATAAATAACTAAAGTAATTTCCTATCTTTTTATTTCAGCTGAGAGCACAAGGTTATAAAACTCTTTGCGTCATAGCTAAGGTTTTCTCTGGTTTCATAACTTCAACTAAAACTAAGCCTAAATTAATAATGCTTCTAACTTCTCAAGTAAATTCAGAACAACAAAATTTAGAAGTAACAGGGAATGGTTGGTGAACACAAAGCTTAGAAAAACTCACTTCCAGAACACATATGAAGATTCATTGTAATTTCAGATATAAGCTGAAATAAAGCTCATGAAAGCAAAACACAAAGCTTAAACAAACTTATCTCCAGAATGCATCTAAAGATTCATTGTACTTTTAGATGAATGCTAAAATAAAGATTATGAAAGCGAAAAAGAAATTTTTTAAGACTTTGGATCAAAGCAAGGTAGGCATAAGATTTATTTCCTCAAAGCTTCCCAACAACAATTACATGTTTGGGACAGCAGATTGTAGCAAGAAGACAAGGATACAATTTACAATCAAACCAAATTACACTGAATAAAGTGAACAGATACTGAATAGAAAACTTGGAGGCACTAAGGCTCAACAATTTTGTTATAGCAACAACTGTTCTAAGCATATACTGAATAAAAAAGAAGAAAGCACTAAGGCTCAATGTTTTGTTATCACAAGCATGATTAAAAAATAATGAGAAAGGTTGTTCTTATTTATAAACAAACATAGGAGTAGGGAATCCTAAAATCTCCTTGTGTTAACAATCAGTCTTGCCAATCTGCAAGATTTATTCCTATGTCTAAACAAAGATAACTAACAATTAACTAGAATGACTAACATTAGTTAACTGATCTAAAACTAAAGAAAGCTCCAACTGTACAATAGGTAACTCCAAATAATAGACATGCATGAAAAGAGGATGGTCAGTTAAACTTGGAAAATGCCTCAAGTTAACTACTGTCATCACTTGAGTTGTATTCCTAGAAATATATGCATGCTTCAATTGGCAGTTCACTAATTAGTAACTTTGGCGGCTTTGTAACTGGAGTGATGACCTTTGTTTATTCTGTAGTTTTATGCTTTTGATGTTTTTCTTGATTTTTCTCAATGAAAGAGTATTGCATGATGAAACCGTGAATTTTGACTATGAACACGAATATGTTCAGAAAATTTTTGCACAAAAGCTAAAAATAGCTTCATTGAAAGGCAAAAAAAGATAGATTTTTGGATAAAAATCTAAGATATAGGTTTTGCAAGGAATATCATTTTGAATAAACGTATTTCGTCTATTTTTTTGAAAATTTGACTATTTTAAGAACATGCAAGAACCCCTCAAAGGTAGAAGTTGCAAAGCAATTTTTTCTCAGAAAAATCTGAGACGTGGGTTTTGTTGGTGCTTATGTGTGGAAGAGACCTGGATCATCTTTTTTTCAAAAATCTTATTTTTTTCACGAACATGCAAAAGAAACCCTAAAAAGTGCAAGCAGCGAGGCAATCTTTTTTTGGAAAAATCTTGGGCATGGGTTTTGTGGCCAATTTTGTGTTGAGTAGACCCAAATTGCCAGATTATTGAAAAAGTGATTTTTCAAGAATCCCTAAAAAATAGGGCTGGAAGCTTCCATAAAAATTCACCAACCTTCAATAGAAACACCAAGTAGAAAGACTCAACTTGATGAAATTCTGAAAAGGAAACCTTTTGTCTCTAAAAATAAACGCCCTAGAAAACTGGATCATGGATAAGTGTTCTTCTGTGCAACTTGAACTCGAAACTATGAAGAACTCTGAAAACCCCCTTTCTTTGATCCTTCAAATGTTGTTGAGAAGAAAATTATGTGTTTGCCTCTTGAAATGAACCTGCAAAATAATGAAGAATGGACGCCCAAATGCTTTGAATAAAGTTTGGGAGGTGAAACAAGCACTTAACTCGCAAAAACCCTAATTTTAGGAGTCATCACACAAAAATATCTTCAAAAATTTCTAACTCAAGTTGACTTGGGCACCTTCCTTGAGATAAGGCATCCAACTTTTGCAGTGTTAGAATATTTTTCAAATTTTTCAACTTTTCCTTAATGAAGCACCTTCGTTTGATCTTCAATTCCAGACGTCTGATGGATCCTCTGGTCTAGCTGACAGATTCATTGCAAAGTTGGATCAAATATGAGAAAGATCTCATGGAGGCTATGAGTCTGTTGGCATTTCAATTATCACCTCTAGAATGCATATTAGAAATGCACAACTATGCACAGATAAACTACTCTTCAAATTAGGAGGGGAAGCTCCTTCTTCACTGATGATGCTTAAAGAAAGTAAACTAAAATATTTTCCAATCTTTTATGTTCTCAGCTAAGAGCACAAGGTTATAACTCTAGCATCGTAGCTGGGATTTTTCCAATTTTAGAACTTCAACTACAACTAGGCCTACTCTAATGACTCTTCTAGAAACTCAAGTAAATTCAAAGCTTGAGAGTTAGAAGTAAACAAGGAATGATTCAACACAAAACTCACATAAACTCACTTCCAATGCACACCTTAAGACTCATTGTACTTTTAGATGCAGGCTGAAATAAAAATTATATAAGTGAAACACATAAAACAAAACCTGATACAGCAGATCAGAGAAAAGTAAGCATAATATTTCCTTTCTCAAATTTCTGATAACAATTACACTTTTGGGACAGCAGGATTGTAGCACTATTAGGCTTTCAATTTTGCGATCGAACCAAAATACACTTGAAAAAAATTACACATGAACTGAACAACAACTTGTAGCAAAAGGATGGCATGCAAGCTTGCTCTTACACTAAGTGAATAGACATTGAATAACAACTTGCAAGAAAAGTAGGCTCAACAATTTTTTATCACAATAACGGTTAAAGAAAAATGGGCAAGTTTGCCCTTATTTATATATAAGCGAGGAGTAAGGAAGCATAAAATATCCTTGCTTTTACAACTAGACTTGCCAACATGCAAGCTTTATTTCTAAAATTAACAACCTAACAACTAACTAACAACCTGCTGAAAGCAAAAAATAGGGAAAGTGCCAACTATTACAATTTGATTTTTCTATTTCACAAAGAATAGATAAACATGAATGAGAATAGAAAATTAATCTAGGAAAAGGCATCGAGTTAACTATTGTTTTTTAGTTCTATTCTTGGAAATCTTCACTGCCCCAAAAAGGTGTTGATTTTTCACCAAAAAAATAGATTGTCAAAAAAAGTTGAGGTTTGGGCTCTGTAGACAATCATGTTTTGAAGAGACCCAGCTCATCAGATTCTAAAAAGGCTGAGGGCTTCTTGAAAAATCAAATTCTTGAAAATATAAAAATTTTCAATCTTCAAGAGGAGTAAAAAGCGAGCAGACCTAGATCGATAAAAACTAAAAAAGTTGACCACCCGTTTCTGAAATGTGATGCCCTAGAAGATTGGATCATGAAAAAACGCGCCTCTACGCTTGCCAATCCCGAATCCATGAAGAAAACTAAAACGCACTATGTTTGAGCCTCCAAATCTCGATGAGAAGAAAAAGATATCTCTCTTCCTTTGGATTCCAACCTAAAAGATATGAAGAATAAATGCCAAAAGCCTCCTTAAATAGATGTTGAGGATGAAAAAGTGCTTTGTTCCCATGCTTTAAAACTGTGAAGCCAATCCGGAAGCAGGAACATTGAATGTAGACACCTTTTGACTGATGAATGATAAAACTTGAAAATTTCTCTAAGGCATTAAACCTTGGGCGCATTTCCTCTTTAGAGTTAGAATATTTTTTCTGGATTTCCAACTTTTCTTGTTGTTTTAACTTTAGTTTGATCTTTGTTTCCGGATGTTTGACAAATTTGGTGAGCTAGCTGATAGATTCATTGGAAAACCTAAAGAATTTTGAGAAAGATCTCTTGAAAGTTGTAAACACTAAAAAGTGATTTTGGGGGTTCAAAATCTTGGGCGTCCCTAGCTAGCTGGGGCGTCCAAGCAACCTAGACTTAACCATTTTTCTGACATTTTTAACTTTCTTTTGATATTTTTCTGATTTGCACATGTTTTTTCCTCTGTTCAATCTACAATATCTAATGTTTGAAAAATCTTCTAAGCTCACTAATGAATCCATTGAAGAGCCTATTCAAATTTGAATGAAATATCTTGGAGGTTAAAAACCCTAAAAACAACTTCTAAATGCTCAAAATCTTGTGTACCCCTAGCTAGCTAGAGCACCCAACTCCTCAAGAAGTCATTTTTCTACGAATTTCATCTTTCAAATTTTATCTTTTTGTTTCTCATGATCTATTCTCTGTTCGATCTTAAATTGCTAGAAATTGATGCATCTGATGGTCTGGCTGAGATATTCACTGGAAATCTTGAAGAATTCTAGAATAGATGACTGATTTTGCAAACCTTAGAAACTAAGTTTGAACTCCCAAAGCCCTAGGCGCCCTTGGCTAGCTAGGGCACCCAAGGATCCCAGAGTTAGATTATTTTTTAGGATTTTCATGATTTTCATTTTGCTTCTTTGATGAAACTTCTTTGTTCGATCCATGATTCCAACTGTTTGATTGATCGAGTGAACTAGCTGATGGATTTATTGTGAAGCCAGAAGGATTCTAAAAGAAAACTCTTCAAGGATAAACCCTAAGTCTTCCATCTGACCCCTTGAAATGTTGGGCGCCCCTGGCTAGCTGGGGCGCCTTTATTTGCCAGACTTAGTTTTTTTATTTGAGTTTTTCAACTTTCGGTTTATTCTTCATCTTCATTGCTCTGCATTCGCCAACCGTCTTCACTATATTTCAAAGAATGGAAATATTCTAAGGCATGATCAGCTAGGCACCTTGACTGGACAGGGGCGCCTAGAATCTCCAAAGTTAGAAAAAATTTCACAATTTTCAAGATTTTCAAATTCCCCTCCTTCGTTCCTCATTCCTTGAGCATCTTTTGTTGTTTCTAGATCTATGCAATGTTTGAGAGCTTGAATCTGACACCTAGCAGTTGACCATCCTCCATTGATGACCTCAGAGCTCTTGTTTTAGCTTTTGAAAAAGCATAATAGACCCACTAGAGAAAAAATGATCCCTTGATGATTCTGACTAGACCAATCGGATTAGGAAGTATTTTCAACCAATCAAAATCGGTTTAACCCTTGGAAGCAGAAATTCTACTTTTAGAAATTTTTTATTTTTAGAAAAAAATTCTAGCATCCATTTGAGAAGAAACCTAGAAAAGGTCTATTTTTAGAAACTTTCTATTTTTAGAAAAATTCCTAAAAAGTAGGGCCAAAAAACTAAGATCTAGGTTTTGTAGATAAGGTTGTTCTTAAGAGACCCAGATCGTCAGATTTTGAAAATTTTGAATTTTTAACCGTGTGTGACATGCAAATTTCCATTTTTTGGCAATTTCTATAAGAGTTTTACCACTCTTTTCAAAATGCCTTAATGAAGGAAAAAAAATTATTGTGGGTACAACATTTGGCTCTATCTGGGGACCATGTCGGATACTTACGACATAGGAGAACCAAGAATCTCTGGAATTTTAAGCATAGACTAGTGTCTTATCAATTGGGAATTAGAGTCAAGAGCATTTCCTAATCACCTATTACAAAACTTTTCCTTAAAATCACCTAGGATAGGACTTCCTAAAATCACCTATAAGTTGGAACTTCCCTAAAATCACCTAAAACAAGACGCTTAATCACCTAGAACATGACAAAACTTCATAGAAAGGGGAAAAACAACATAACAAACACATTACGGAAAGGGGAAACACATTACGAAAATAGAAAGGAAAATTACTGAAAGAAAATTACTCCACCCACAAAGGGATAAAGTGCTTCAGATGTTGCACGTTGTATGGCAGCGGGAATGGATTACAACGATGTCACTTCTACCTAAAAGGATTATATTCTCTTCTGATGGGTATTGCGGGAGACAAATCTTTCAAGATGAAGATTCTCACATCTTCATATGCCCAGGAAAAGGCACCCTAACAAAAGTCATAATATGGCACAAAGAGGGAAGCAGATACAACTGAGGCATCGGTTTTGTTGTCGTCCATCCTCGAGATGTCACTGATGTCGAATGCTTCAAACCAGTCAATTGCATTCCAAACTTGATTTCTATAATTCCGTAGGAGATCCTTTATGACCTAGAAATATCCTCTAATTGGCTCATCAATCAGCTCTACATCCCCTTTAACACATAGGAGTTTGATTCCCATGTCTTCGACATTTTTGAGGCCTAACAAAAGTGCCTCTTTTTTAGCTTGAGTAAATTTTGATTGTAGGAAATATGCAAGTGGATGCAACTGTCCTTTAGAGGAGATGATCATTTCCCCTACTCATGAACCTACAATTGAACAACCCCCATCGAAATGCATTGTCCATAATTTTGTATCCTTTGTTAGTCTTCTTTAAGGACAAGTAATGTTCTAGTCTTCAGTTTCCATCTTTGACAGCATCACATAATTACCAGGACCCGTTTCTTGATATAGAATTTGGGCTGGAGGATCTGGGGATTTTACCACTATGAATTAGGATTTGGGCTTAGGTTCTATCTTGATTTTTCCCTCCTTAATAGGAATGGTTGTAGATGATCAATCTAACTATATCTCACCACCAAGATCTCTGCAAAAGCTCTGGCTCAACAACATCCCATAGCTGGCTAGAATGTTAGCCACTAGGATAGTCATCATTATCTTTTTCTCCAGATAGGTCGCCAACCTAACTAGAGTTTCCTTCAATTTTCCGACCAATGGCACCGACTTAGACTCAAGTGAATAACACTTGTCCTGTGTCTTAGTACATGAAAGTCCTAATGCATTCATTACTTGTGTTGTACCCCAAATTCAAAATTTTGCTACACTTAGGCATTTTGAAGAAATGGTCAAAAGTCTTGTTAAAATTATCGAAAAGGTCAAAATTGGGAATTTGCATGTCTTGCATGAGGATCAAAAACTCAAAATTTTCAAAATATGACAATCTAGGTCTGCTTAGAGCGACCTAGTCTACAAAACCCAGATCTCAATTTTTTGGCCCTAAATTTTAGGAAACTTTCCAAAAAAAAATAAAATTCTGGGTTTTTCTAGGTTTCTTCTCAAATGGATACTAGCAAAATTTTCTAAAAATAGAAAGTTTGGCTTCTAGGGCTCAAACTGATTTGATTGGTTGAAAATACTTCCTCATCAAGTTGGTCTAGTTAGAATCATCAAAAGATCATTTTTTCTCTGGTGGGTCAATTCTACTTTTTTAGGAGCTCTAAGGTCATTAATGGAGGTTGTTCAACTGTCAGGTGTTAGATTCGAAGTCTGAAACACTGCACAGATCGAGAAGCTGCAACAGATGATCAAGGAATGAAGAACGGAGGAGGGAGGCTGGAGAATCTTGAAAATGGTAAAAATTTGACTAAGTCTAGAGATGCTAGGCACCCTTGCCTAGTCTAGGTGCCTAGACACTCATGCCTTAGAGTTTTTTTAGTCTTCAATAGTCAAGGCAACAAAAAACGTGAGGAATGAAGGGTAAAGTTGAAAATTGCAAAATAAAAACTAACACTAACAAGTAAAGGTGCTCATGCTATCCATGGGCGCCTAGCCTTTCAAGATGTCAAATGATGGAATAAGGGTTTGTGCTACCAGAAAAGGTTCCTCAGAATTCAGCAGGCTCCGCAATGAATCCATCAACACAGTCATCAGATCAATCAATCAATTGAAATCTCATATCTAGCGAAGGAGTCTTAACAAAGTAGCAAACTAAAAATCATGAAAATATCAGAAAATAAACTATCTCTGAGATTCTTGGGTGCCCTAGCTAGCCAGGGGCGCCTAGGGTTTTGGAGGCTCAAACTCAATAGTTAGGGTTTGTAAATATGCTCAGATTCTTTAGAATTTTGTCAGCTATCTACTGTATATCTCAACTTGATCGTTATATTCATCAGTCACCAACAGCTACAAGTCAAACAAAGGACAAAACTTGGAGGGTCAAAGTTGAGAAAATGAAACTCTCATGAAAAATCTAATTCTGAAGATCATGGGTGCTCTAGCTAGCCAAGGACACCTAAGGATTTGAAAGCCTAAAATTTGAAATTGGGGTTTGTAGTCTCCAGAACATTTCTTCAGATTCCAACAAGCTCTCCAATGAAATCAACATTGAATTCATCAGACTTTCCAGTCATCAAATATTACAAATCAAACAAGCAGAGAAAAGTCAAAAGAAATATAGAAACTAAAAAAAAACTCTCTAGCAAGGATGGGTGCCCTAGCTAGCCAGGGGCGCCCAAGCTTTTGAAGCCCCAGATCAACTTTTCAGGAGATGCAACATCCAATAGACCCTCTTCAAAATTATCTGAGCTATCCAACAAATCCAATAGTCAGATCACTCGACCTCCTGAGCTCCCAGAGTTGCAAATTCATTTGAAGGTTAGAAAATAGTGATAAAAGTTGAATAACATGAAAATGGCTAACACTTGCCAGTAAAGGCACCCCTAGTAGCTAGGGGTGCCCATGATTTTGAAGGTCAAAATGATGTTTTTATAAAAACTAGCCTCCAGGATGATCTCATCAGATTCAATCAAGATTCGCAATGGATCATTCAACTAGTTCACAGGATTAATCTTGTGCCAGGAAATCAAAGATCAAATTGAGGTTAAAATCAAGAAAAATTTGGAAATTTTAAGAAAATGGCTAAGTCTGCTAGCCAAGGACATCCAAAATTCCATGCCTTAGTCAATTTTCCCAAATTTCATCTTTCAAACATCAAAAAAGTGACCAAGTTCAATGCACCTGCTCCAGAATGGTTTTCACAGTTCTAAATTTAGGAAACAAAGCGTTTTTTATCCTAAAAACCTATTTAAGATGGCTTTGTCTTCCATTATTCACAATTTTTTATAGGTGGTGTCGAAGAGCAAGAGAGGAGAAACATAAAAAATTTCTTCATCAAATATTTGAAGGAAAAAACTTGGTGATAATTCATAGTTCTTCATATTTTCCTGATTAGGTAGCTAAGAGGCACACTTTTTCATGCTTCAAATTTCTAGGGCATCAATTTTTAGAAAAAGAGAGTCATCTTTTTCAATTTTTAGCAATCTAGGTCAGCTTGGTTCATGATTTTCAACAACTTTGGAAAAAAATTCAACATTCAAGAACCTACTTTTTTTTCATGCATGTCCAACAAATCTTCAGTATTTTCAAAATCTGGTCACCTAGGTTCATACAAAACGCGATTCTGCACAAAACCCGACTCTCAACTTTTTTCAAGAAAAAATTCAAAAATTAAGGTTTCTACTTTTTCAACCAGCCATCAACAATTTTCAAAAACAAACGATCTGGGTCTTCTTGCAACGAGATTCTCTACAAAACCCGTATCTTAGATTATTTTTTGAAAAATCTACCCATTTGAAGAAGAAAAATCAACAAGCTATTTTTAGCTTTTGTGCAGAACTTGTCCGAGCATAGTCGAGTTTATAGTCAAACTTCAATTTTTTTAGCATGGAGTACTCTCCCATCAAATTCAAAGCCAAGTCAGTATTGTATCATGATTTCATCAAGACTTCTGAAACTGACTTGCATCATATCAAACTAGTGTTTAATTTGTGTGCTTTGGAAGACACAGGCAATGTTGTAATCATACATCTTGGTCATTCAGGATTGCTTGCAACGGCTTCAATTCTTGTTTTAGTGAAAAGTATAGATTTTGTAATTGCTTGTACCAAGCATTATAACCCTGCAACATGAGAAATTCAAGCAATAGATGGAAGAGTTGTTTGCAGCCTCAAGCCAGACGTCATTGAAAAGTGCTTTTCAATACCACCTTGGTCTGAAAATTTTGTCATCTCCATTGAAAAATGTGACAAGGTTTGGCACATGCACAAGGACAAATACCGAAAGAAAGTTGCACAAAAATGGTTGAAGGAGAAACACAACACTTTTCCTAAGAACATCGGGTGTGGAGAATTCAAGGAGTTTGTAATAATGATTACTCTACTCAACCGAGTCACTGGTCAAGCAGAAGCTATAAAATTCCAGCCTTGGATGTTCTATATCATCTCTCACATCGTTAATAAATCAAAGCTCTATGACTAGCCAACTTTGATTAGTGATAGTCTTCACCATGAAATGACATAATATTTCAAAATCCATGAGTTTCACATAATTTCATATCTAGTCTACCTAGTGGCCTTTCAAGGAAAATTCAGAAGATTGAATATAGTAGGAACTCTAGATATACAATATGTTTATAATCATTACCCTCAGCTGGAGTTTTTAGAGTCAACACATCACTATAAAAGGGTAAATGAGGCATTCTTGATACATACAATGAGAGACTTAGACAACGAGTTGCATGTACAAATTTCATCAATTGCCATAGAAAAAATGGCAGAGTGGGTTGATTGGTTCATCCAGTTTCCTACATTCTCCTACATAAGAGTGTACAACTTCTCAAGTAGTCTAGTCATGTTGCAAAGATATCCTTCAGATGAGGTAGTTTTCATGGAGTTTTTGAGGCAAGTGTATGAAGTTCACACTTCCTTGCAGGTTCGAAAGAAGGATGCTTTTAGTTTTCAAGTTGAGATGGGTATCTACAGATGTAGATCATCGGTGAATGCTAAGGTGATGGGTGGTGAGTTGTCAAAATTTGGTCTCAATCCATTTAGTGAGAGGTGATCATACGATCCTCATGGTGTCTTCACATCCCATCTTGGTTAGAATTATGCTCATGTGCCTGCAGTTGAAGATTTCTAGGCTAATTGTAAAGATGAGTTTGAAGTACAAAAGCGTAGTAACATGTTCACACTCCACTAGATGAAAGATTACTTGTTGGAAGATATTGAAGGATTGTCCAATGATGATGGAGAAGTGCTTCTTCCTATGTACACCCAAAATCAAATTGAGTAGCAACCACTTCCACAAGTCAATTGTTCCAACAAAGAGTGCACCTCAATTGAGGAAAGAACGAGTTGAGCTATTAAGAACAAGATTTTGTTAAACCTCAAGAGGAATCAGAAGCAAGCTATTCTATTCATAGAGCCACCAATAGTGCAGTCATCACTTCCTTCTTCTTCCAAAACACAGCCAAGAATGAAGGCTATGATTCATCCTCCAAAAGGTTTGAAGATTGATAGAGTAGGAAAGAGCATAAGAAGAAGACTGGATTTCTCCGATGTAATTCAGCAAAACAATTGGTAGTCATATCAAAAGTTCCTCCACAAGAGCCAGTGCCACAAGCAGAAGATGTTATCATGACTCCTGATTCTTCGCCATTGCTGAAGTCTTCTTCGATCCATATTGATTTAGAAGATGAAGAAGTTGATGAAGTTGAAGCTGAACCACCCAAAGAAGTTAATAGAGACACCTCGTCTTGGCTTGAGAACGTCCTGGGAAGGAAGAGGAGGAGGCCTTCGTATCAACTAAACTTTGCATAACTTGACACAATTTACCAAGATGCATCTGTGAAGAAACCTAAGAGACAAGTTTAGATAGAGAAGAATCTAGAAGGATAAATTATCATTGAGACTGCTACGCATTAAGAAGATAAAAATATTGATGAAGTAGAGATTGATGATTTCACAATTGTCAAAGCCAATCTCGGCAAGAGCACTCGACACATTGATGTAAATTTGTTCAAGGTTGTAGCATGAAATCTAAAGGATAGAGTGCTTAAATATGGGGAGGATAAGGCAGCCCTCATGGCTGAAAATTGGAAACTCCGACAATATATTTCTAATCTTCTTCACAACACTTCATAGGCTACTCAATTGCTTCCACAGATTCTAGAGACATTGGCTGATCAACATCAATTAAGACAATTGATTATATATGGGAAGCATTTGTGGGATTGGATAAAGGAGTTCATCATCAAGGGAATATTTTTTTCTTTCAGAGATGTATCGATTAAGATATAATGCTCATGATTTGCATCAAGGGATTCAAGGGTTTGAGCAATGTATAACAAAGGTGAAACCAGTGCACGAGATTATCATTGTAGATTTGAAGACAACATATGATAGTGGTTGCAAAAGAACATAAAAGACAGATTCTTACATGGAGAGAATGTCACCTCTTCAAGGTGAAAACTTATGAAAGAATATTCTAAAGAACTAGTAGAAGATAGACAGAAGATCATTGATTTCCTTAGATTCATAAGTTTATTTGTTTCACAAATCCCTTGTTGGTATCATTCTGATGATGGTGGTTTCATTGAGCCTTCCGAAGTACAAGTTGAGTTCCAGAATCTTGTTCGTGATAGTTTCAGCAATGGTCCTGTTGTTGGAAAGATGAGTCAGATTGCCATGATTTCAGCAAAATTTGATAAAACGGTTGATGATGTCAAATATTTCCTGAGATCAATTGCAAAAGGCGAGGAAATCCTAGAAAAGCGAAAAATTTCTATAGATAGTATTGATGCTCCTAATAGAGATAAATTTTCCAACTTTTTGGTAGATGTGGTTGAGATTTAAAGCAATAGTGAAATTGAAGCTTTCTCTGAGCTTTCTTTCTATTCTTGTCTCATCCATATCCATTCATTGAGAAAGAGAAAGAATCAAGTTGTAATAGTTGGAACTTTCCCTATTTTTTTGTTTTCATAGGTTGTTACATGCTTGTCTTGTTTTAGTTTTAGAAATAAAGCTTGCATGTTGGCAAGTCTTATTTGTAAAAGAAAAGAGATTTTACGGTTCCCTACTCCTCTACTTGTGTATAAATAAGGGTGGCCTTGCCCATTTTTCTTTAATGGTTATTGTGATAGCAAATTGATGAGCCTACTTTTCCTGCAAGTTTTTGTTGTTTAGTTTCAGATCACTTAGTGCAAGAGAAATCTTGTATGCCTACCTTTGCTGCAAGATATTGTTCAGTTCATGTGTTAATTGTGTCAATGTATTCTAGTTGATTGCTAAACTATAAGCCTATTATTTCTACAATCCTGTTGTCCCAAAAGTGTAATCTTTGTTACTTGAAATTTGAGAAAAGGAAATCTTATGCCTACTTTGCTGCTTTGATCTACTATCTCAAGTTTTCATTTTATGTGTTATGATTATATGATGTCAATTTTAGCTTGCATTGAAAGTATAGTAAATGTGTGTTGGAAGAAAGTTTGTTTAAGTAATTGTGTCAAAGAATCATTCCTTGTTCATTTCTAACTCTCAAGCTCTGAGTTTACTTGAGTAGTTAGAAACGTCATTAGAGTAGGCTTAGTCGTAGTTGAAATTCAAATGAGAAAATCTCAACTACGACGCTAGAGTTTTATAACCTTATGCTCTTAGCTGAACAAAAAGAATTATAAATTAACTAGTTTAGTTTACTTTCTTTAAGCAATATCATCAAAGAGGGAGCTTCTCCTCCTAATTCAAAGAGTAGTTAATCTATGCATAGTTGTTCATTTCTAGTTCACATACCAGAGGTGCGAATTGAAATTCCAATAGTTTTTTGGTGCCCACCATGGGGCACGAGGCATAAAACTTCAAAGAAAGCTTACACTTTATGTCATGGGAATGACTTTTTGGCATCCTATTGCAACAGTTCAACAACTTGATCTTTCACCTCTTGTTTTCTAGCAAAATTTTTAGATAATTGAAGGCAAGCAAGTGGACATCATTAGCATCCTGAGGAGTTTCATATTTGAGAAGAAGGAAACCCCTACTCAGTGGAGAAACGCTACTACCATCCTAGATGAAGAAGAAAGGAAGGTCGACCTTGTAGCCAAAAGACTTGTACTACCTTCTCTTGCATGGAATTAGACAATCCTGGCTTACAAAGTTATACGAGGAGAACAAATCCACTCTTTCAAGGAGATGCTAATACAAATCCTTTCTTTCCACAAACATGCCCTACAAAAGTTGGAGAGCCATCCAACGTAGTTCCTGAATCCAAAACAGTACTTGAATTCAAAGAAGAATAACTTGAAGTTAAGCAAGAAGAACCTATGATCCAACTAGAAGCGATGGGTGATAACAATAATAACAATAACTGCAATCAAAGATGAGCACCCCTTCTGCCTTGGGGTGATCAAATTGGACCTTTGGCTTTGAAGGAAAATCATGAATTACCTAAAGGGTCAAGAAAGCACTTTCCACAGTTTCATGATGATGAAACTCAACATCTTGATGATCATATTTCAGCCTTCTCAATGGCTTGCAATGTTCAGCATGTGGCACATGAAGACATTGTTGTGATTCTCTTTATTGAGACCCTTTTGGGAAATGTAGTTGAATGGTTCAATCAACTGGAGCCGGGTTGCATTACAAACTGGGATACTATGAGCGAAAAGTTCCCGGCAAGATTCAAGCCAGCTAAAGAAAATCACCAGTTGTTCACCCAACTTTCAAATCCAAAGATGGAGGTCAACAAACCAATGGGGTTTTTGGCAAGGTTTAATCACCTGGTCACACGTCTTTCACATGCACTCAATCCCTCACCTGAAATTTTGTTGATCAATTTCCTCAACGCTCTTCCATCTGAGATAGACTTTTTCCTGAAATAGGCTAATGAAACAAAATTATAGAATGCATAGTAGGGTGCTATAGAGATTGAGGAAAACATGATTACTTCTATAAAAATGAAGGGAGATGCTATCAGGCCTTTGGTTTAGAGTTCTGCAGAACAACTACTACAAAAGGTGGCCAATGAGATGACTATTTTGAAGAGGCAGTTGCCTACTCATCCTACACTGCTTGCTCAACCTGCACCACTTGCATTGCCTGCACTGTAACCATATCAACCTCAACAACCATATCAACTGAGGAGAAATAACTTTCAACCTTACAACAATTATAGGCCACAGTAGCTAGCTCCACCGAAACAGACAACTGATGCTGCTCAACACATAGTATTTTTCTCCTTCCATGATACCGATGCATATACCGGCTCCACATGTCCTGAAAATTTGAGAATGAATCAGATTGTGGGATATACTGAAACTACACCAATTCCAAGCTTTGTACCAACACCTAGTTTGAATTTTGTCTTACCACAATCGAACAACTTTGATGGCAACTTTGGAATGGGATACTTTGAAAGTGAACCAACTATAGAAGAAGAAGAAGATCCTTGTCAGTATTCTCTCGCAGTGAATCCTGAAAAATTTACACCTGTGTATACATGAGCTCAACATCTAAAAGCACAAAAAGAAGAAGAAGAAGAGAGACTGAAAGCATAGAAAGAAAAAGGAAGAGAAGTAGCTTCTACTTCTAATCCTAAACCTTCTCAAGAGAATGTTAAATCAATTTCTCACGACTCGTCTTAAGAAAATTTTGATATTGTGGACTCCCTAATGAAGAATAAGGTGCAAATTTATCAGCTAGAATATCTCCAAGATCATCTGGAATAGTTGGATAGACTTCTTAAGGTTGTGAATAAGAAACCTGTCATACAACCAATGTTGCTCAAATCATCTGTATCAATGGAAGACAAGCCTAAACCCTTTTATATCTCTTTGTATATAGGGGGTTTTAAACTGAGCAATTGTATCATTGATTCAGGAGCTTCAGACAACGCCATGCCTCTAAAAGTGATGAATGCTCTAGGACTTTCGTGCATTAAGAAAAAATACAAATGTTATTCATTGGATTTCAAGTCGGTGTCATTGGTTGGACAATTGAAGGATGCTCAAGTGAGGTTGGTGACCTGTCTCAAGAAAAATATTATGATGACCATCCTAGTAGCTAACATTCCAACTAGCTACAAGATGATATTGAGCAGAAGCTTCTGCAAATATCTCAGAGGAGAGATACAAATGGATTGGTCTTTTGCGACTATTCCACTAAAGAATGGTACTTTCAAGCTGGACTCAGAGCCCAAGTCTCAGTTTTTGGTGGTGAAGTCTTAATATCCTCAAGCCCAAATTCTATATCAAGAAATAGGACTTGGTACTTATGCCATGCTATCAGAGATACCTAAAGAAAGTCAAGAGGTTGCATGTTCCGCAGATAAATCAGCATATGATCCTAAGCTGTGGACTATGCAATTTGATGGGAGTTGTTCAACAGTTGGTTCAAGTGTGGGAGTTATCATTGTTTCTCCTAAAGGACTGTTGTAGCCATTTGCATACCGCTTGCAATTTGAATGCACAAACAATACAACGGAATATGAGGCGCTCTTATTAGGTCTCAAAAATACAAAGGATATGGGTATCAAACAACTTAGATTTGAAGGTGATGTGGAGTTGGTTGTGAAGCAGGTCAAAGATCAATTTCGAGTAAGAGTGGATCGCCTTCGACATTACAAAAACAAGGTGTGGAATGCGATTGACTGGTTTGAGGCATTCGATATCAAATTTATTCCATGTCTAGACAATAGCAAAGAAGATGCCCTTGCGGTATCAGCTTCACTTTTCATCCCACATTTTGACTTTCGTTAGAATGCATTTACCATTAAGCTTATATACAGGTTGGCTGTACCCGACAATAGTGATAACTAACAAGTCTTCAATGACGATGACCACATTAAGGAGTTTCTTGTTATGGGAAACAATTTCAAAGAATTGTTCTTTGAGGGAAGTTCATCTTCTTTCAGAGAATAAGTAACAGAGGTTTCCAATGTTCCATAAGTTGTAGAAGACACAAAAAACTCAAAGGAGATAGATAGAAGTATCATCCAATTGAAGGGTAATAAAATTCCCAAGGGCCTTGTATCCTTGGAGAATATTTTTGACAAGCATGAAAGATGCATACAAGATCAGAAGAACTCAAGAGATAAGACCTCTTTCGAGTATCATCAAGTAAATATTTGTATAGATGACAAGCCTCGGCTTGTTAATTTGGGTAAATGTTGCACTGCAGAGGAAAGTGAGAGGTTTATCTCTTTGTTCAAACAGTACTGAGTTGTCTTCACTTGGTCCTATGAAGACTTGAAATTTTTCACACCAATAGAATTGTCTCATACAATTCCTCTCAAACCTGAAGCAAAGCCCTTCAGGCAAAAACAAAGACACTACAATCCGTGGATTCAAGATACCATCTACGTGGAAATTCACAAGATGGTGGATGCCAAAATCATTTTTCCAATTCATCACTCCACCTGGGTGTCTAATATAGTTCTTGTACATAAGAAGAATGGAGAAATAAAAATTTGTGTAGATTTCAGGAACTTGATTCAATCCTTCCTCAAGGACAATTTTTCGTTGCGAATCATGGAGCACACCTTGTAGACGGTTACCAGTTCGGAGATGTTGTCCTTATTGGATGGTTTTTTTGGATATAATCAGATTGTAGTGGCTGAAGAAGATCATTATAAGACGACATTCTCTACCCCATGGGGTACATTTGCATATGAAACAATTCCCTTCGGCCTCATAAATGTCAGTGCTACATTTCAAAGAGCCATGGATTTGGCATTTGGAGACTTGAGAAATAAAGTAATTGTTGTCTACCTTGATGACCTCATTATTTTCTCAAAGATATGAGGAGATCATTTTTCACACTTACGGAAAGTGTTCAAGAGATGCAGATACCACAAAATTTCATTAAATCCTAAAAAGTCCATCTTGGCAGTGACGGAGGGAAAGCTACTTGGCCACATCATCCCCAAAGAGGGAACTCAGATTGACCCTAACCGGGTTGAGTCTATCAGAAACTTGTCTCTTCCAACAAGCAGAATTGGGGTACACTCTTTCTTTGGTAAAGTAAATTTCATATGAAGGTTTAACAAAAGATATATCTGCTATGTTGAAGAAGAAATATGTTTTCAAGTGGACATAAGAAGGCAAGAAGGAATTCGTTGCAATAAAAGAAGCTATCAGCCAAGCACCAGTGCTAGTCCATCCTGACTTTGATAAGGATTTTATCATTTACTATTATGCATCAGAGCATACTTTGTTTGTAATACTGCCACAAAAGCCAAATGAAGAAACTGAGTCTCCAATTGCTTTCATGACCAACAGTTTCAAGGATAGTGAATCACAATACTCTCAGGTTGAAAATAATACATATGCAGTGGTCTGAGCTGTAAAGAATTTTAGATTTTATATCTTTAATTCCCATACAACTATATATGTCACTGATCCAACAGTTAAAAGTGTGCTAACTCAACAGGAGATGGGCACAAAGAGAGGAAACTAGGTCGCGAGAGTGCAAGAGTATGACTTGGAGATCAAGCTGACCAAACTCATTCACATGAGAGGTCTTTGTCAGTTGATAGAAAAAGATGGTGATAAGAAGCTCCAGGCTGAGGGTGAACCTGAAACTGAACCTGAAGTTAAAGAAGATCTTCCTATGGTCCTACTTGTTGAATGTGCGGAAGAATGGTTTACTGAGATATGGTACTACCTGACTTATGGTGAATTCCCAAGACACCTGGACAAACAACAAAAGAGAACACTAAAGCTGAAAGTGCAAAACTATGTGCTTATGAATAACGTTTTATACAAGTGAGGGCTTGATGGAACATTTTTGTTGTGTGTCAGCAAAGACCAACAACGACGTTTGTTGGAAGCTTTTCACAGTCAAGCATGCGGTGGCCACTTTTCTTCAAGGGTTACGACATTCAAGATCTTGTGAGCATAGTTCTTTTGGCCAACTATGTTTCACGACACATATGAATGGGTACACAAATGTTAGTTATGCCAGTAGTTTGTTGGCAAGAAGTTAACAACCATTCCTCTCAAGCCAGTTGTTATAGATGCTCCATTTTAGCAATGGGGTTTGGATTTCGTAGGTCCTATCAACCCACATTCCAGTTGTGTGGGGGAAAATCATAGATGCAAACAAGATCAATGTACTTAAAATCAAAATCTAATCTAAGATCAAGAACATAAATCTAGATTTAATCCTACACTTACGAAATGAACAATTTATAAAATTGAATTCAAACACATGAAAATGGCATATATAAGAAAATGAATTCAGATATGAAATTGTTACCCATCTTGTATCAAAGTGTGTTCCCCTGATCTTGGATTGTTCGTATCACTATGAAGCCTCCATAGTTCATGTGCAAAGCTTTGAAGAATGATGCGTGTTGGTTGATCGAAGAAAAGTTGAAACTCTATCAATGGTGATCTCGACAGTACTTCATTGCATAGGGTATGTTGATTCTCCAATCATTTTTTGTGTGGAAAGATGTTTGTTATATAGAAAATGAGATTCAAAACGGACAATCAAGATTAAACAATGTTGATTCAAGATCGATGGTCAAAAGGTGTTGAGAGGATTTAGACATGAGTAGATTGTGCAAAGTTGATTGCACAATTTGTGTGATTGAGGAATAGATTGGCTAGTTAGGAATTAGATTGATCAGTCAGGATTTAGATGGCTTAGTTAGGAAATAGATTGATTAGTCAGCAAATTAGATTGCTCAGTCAGCAATCGTAATCTTCTCAATCAGAAAGTGGGTGAGGAATATGAATTAATTGATTTAATTAATCAATTCCTTTTTGGAGTTGAATGCGCAAATCAAGTTTGACTTTTGCAAACAAAGTTGCATTAGTTTGATTTGATTTTTGATAAATGATTTGAATAGTTTGATTTAATTATTCAAATTTTGGAGGGAAAGTGTCGTAATTAAACTATTATGATTTAATAATTTAATTAACTTAGGGGAATAAGGTGTTTTAGTGACGTAATTAAATAATTGGCGTTATTTAATCAATCGGGACGAAATAAAGTGGGATTAGGACTTCATTAAATAAATGTAATTTATTTAATTGGTCAAAATGAAGAAACGTGAATTAATCAAATAATGTCATTTTATTTAATTAATAGCATAAATAGGGTTTTCAGGACTTTATTAAATAAATAGAATTTATTTAATTTGTCAAAAATGATGAAAAAGTGAATTAATTAAATAATGTTGTATTATTCAATTAATAAAGGAAATTAGGGTTTTGGATGTTGTTGTGATGTTCTCGGGATGTTGTGGGATGCTCTTGGAATGTTGCGGGACGTTTCAGGAAGTTTCCGAGATGTTGGGGGATGTTTCTGAGATGTTGCAGGATGTTTCTGAGATTTTGTAGGATGTTTCCGAGATGTTGCAAGACATTTCCGAGATGTTGTGGGATGTTTCCAAGATGTTGCGGGATGTTGTTCAATGTTGTTTAGGGTGTGTGATAGATGTTAAGTCAATTTTACATGTCTACACTAGTAAGGGGCATATTTATGTCCTTACAACTACAAACTATTTCACAAAATGGGTTGAGGCCATTCCAACCAAGTAGGCTACCTCGAAACTTGTGTGTGACTTCTTGAAGGAAAATATTGTTACGAGCTTTAGGGTGCCTCACAAAGTTGTGACAAATAATGCAACATGTTTCTCATTTGAGGAGCTACTAGAGTTCTATTTTGATCATGGCATCACTTTGTTTCATGCATCAGATTATTACCCACAAGGTAATGGACAACTCGAGTCATCAAACAATAACATAGTCATAATCATATGCAAGTTGGTTGATTCCAGTCAATGAACTTGGCACAAGAAACTCTACGATGCTCTCTGGGCTGATAGAATTACTCCCAAGAGAGTCATTGGTACCTCACCCTTCATCATCATGTATGGTATGGAGGCTATGTTACCTATCACACTGGAGTTGTTTGCCTTGCAGCTAACATCCGTAGTAGAAGATGGGGAGTTCACAAATCTAATTGAAAAGTGTATCCTGTACTTGAAAAAACTTCAAGAAGAAAAGGTGGAGGTAGTAGACAGAATCACTCAGCATCAGGAGCGACTGAAGAAATTTTTTGATAAGAAAGCTCACCATTGAGATTTCAAGGTTGGAGATCAAGTCCTACTGTGGGATAAGAGACATGAGCCCAAGGGAATGCACGACAAATTTGACTCCTTGTGGTTGGGGTCATTCAAGATTCAAAAACTCGTAGGGGAGAATACTTATATTCTCTCACACTTGGATGGAAGGCTCCTCTCGCTGCCACACAACGGGCAGTATCTGAAGCACTTATCCCTTTAGGGGTGGAGTAGATTTTCTTTAAATAATTTCCTTTATGTTTTCGTAATGTGTTTCCCCTTTCCATGATGTGTTTGTTATGTTGTGTTTCCCCTTTCCATAATAGTTTCATTGTGTTTTAGGTGATTAGGCATCTCGTTTTAGGTATTTTTAGGGAAGTTCCAAGTATTAGGTGATTCTAGGAAGTCTCGTCATAGGTGACTTACGGAAAATCTTGTTCTAGGTGATTAGAAAGTGTTGCTGACTCTGATGCCCAGTGGATAAGGCACTGGTCTATGCTCTAAAGTCTAGAGATTCTTGGTTCTTCTATGTCGTAAGTATCCGACATGGTCCCCAGACAGAGCCAAATGTTGTTCCCCAAATTAAAAAAAATTCTACACTTAGGCATTTTGAAGAAATGGTCAAAAGTCTTGTTAAAATTGTCAAAAAGGTCAAAATTGGGAATTTGCATGTCTTGCATGAGGGTCAAAAACTCAAAATTTTCAAAATCTAACAATCTGGGTCTGCTCAGAACGACCCAGCCTACAAAACCCAAATCTTAGCTTTTCGGCCCTAAATTTTAGGAAATTTTTTATTTTTAGAAACTTTCCAAAAAAATAGAATTATTTTTCTAGGTTTTTCTGAGTTTCTTCTCAAATGGAAATTGGCAAAATTTTCTTAAAATAGAAAGTTTGGCTTCCAAGGCTCAAATTGGTTTTGATTGGTTGAAAATACTTCCTCATCAGGCTGGTCCAGTCAAAATCATCAAAAGATTAGTTTTTCTTTGGTGGGTCAATTCTACTTTTTCAAAAGCTTTTTTAGGCACTCCAAGATCATTAATGGAGGTTGCTCAATTGCCAAGTGTCTGATTCGAAGTCTCAAACACTGCACAGATCAAGAAGATGCAATAATTGATCGAGGAACGAAGAACGAAGGAGGGAGGCTGGAGAATCTTGAAAATGGTAAAAATTTAACTAAGTCTAGAGATGCTAGGTGCCCCTGCCCAGTCTAGGTGCCTAGACACTCATGCCTTAGAATTTTTCAGTCTCTAGCAATCAAGGCAACAACAAACGTGAGGAATGAAGGGAAAAGTTGAAATTTCCAAAATAAAAACTAACACTGCCAAGTAAAGGCGCCCCTGCTAGCCAAGGGTGCCCAGCCTTTCAAGATGTCAAATGATGGAATAAGAGTTTGTGCTACCACACAAGGTTGCTTAGAATTTAGCAAGCTCCTCAGTGAATCCATTAGCACAATCATCAGATCAATCAGTTAACCAGAATCTCAGATCAAGTGAAGGAGTCTTGACGAAGTAGAAAACTACAAATCATGAAAATATCAGAAAATAAACTATCTATGGGATTCTTGGGTACCTCAACTAGCCAGGGGCCCCTAGGGTTTTGGAGGCTCAAAATTAGTAGGTAGGGTTTGCAAATATGCTCAAAATATTTAGAATTCTGCCATCTATCTAGTGTATATCTCAGCTTGATCGTCAGATTCATGAGTCACCAACAGTTGTTGGTCAAACAAAGGACAAAACTTGGAGGGTCAAAGTTGAGAAAATGAAACTCTCATGAAAAATCTAAGTCCGAAGATCATGGGCACCCTAGCTAGCCATGGGCACCCAAGGATTTGAAAGCCTAAAAGTTGAAATCAGGGTTTGTAGTCTCCAGAACATTTCTTCATATTCCAACAAGCTCTCCAACGAAATCAACGGTGAATTCATTAGACTTGCCAGTCATCAGATATTGCAAATAAAACAAGTAGAGAAAAGTCAAAAGAATGATAGAAACTCAAAAAAAAAAAAAACTCTGGCAAGGATGGGCGCCCCAACTAGCCAGGGGCGCCCAAGCTTTTGAAGCCCCAGATCAACTTTTTAGGAGATGTAGCATCCAGGAGACCCTCTTCAAAATTCTTCGAGCTATCCAACAAATCTAAAAGTTAGATCACCAGACCTCCTGAGCTCCCAGAGATGCAAATTCATCTGAAGGGTAGAAAATAGTGATAAAATTTGAAGAACATGAAAATGGCTAACGCTTTCTAGTAAAGGCACCCCTGGTAGCCAGGGGCACCCATGATTTTGAAGTTCAAGATGATGTTTTTTATCAAAAGCAGCCTCCAGGATGATCTAGTCAGATTTAGTCAAGCTTCCCAATGGATCATTTAGCTAGTTCACGAGATTAATCTGGCGTCAAGAATTCAAAGATCAAACTGAGTTTAAAATCAAGCAAAATTTGGAAATTTCAAGAAAATGGCTAAGTCTACTAGCCAAGGGCGTCCAAAGTTCCATGCCATAGTCAGTTTTCCCAAATTTCATCTTTCAAACATCAAAAAAGTGACCAAGTTCGATGCACCTGCTCCAGAAGGGTTTTCACAGTTCTAAATTTAGGAAAAAGCATTTTTCTTTATCCTAAAAACCTATTTAAGATGATTTTGTCTTCCATTATTCACAACTTTTTGCAGGTGGCATCTAAGAGCAAGAGAGGAGAAACATAAAAAAATCTTCATCAAAGATTTGAAGGCCAAAACTTGGTAATTTTTCAGAGTTCTTCATATTTTCCTAATCAGGTTGCTAAGAGGCACACATTTTCATGCTTCAAATTTCCAGGGCATCAATTTTTAGAAGAGGGGGGTCATCTTTTTCAATTTTCAACAATCTAGGTCAACTTGGTTCATCATTTTCAACAAATTTGGAAAACATTTCAACTTTAAAGAACCTTATTTTTTTCACGCATGTCCAAGAAATCTTCAATATTTTTAAAATTTGATCAACTAGGTTCATACAAAATGTGATTCTGCACAAAACCCAGCTCTCAACTTTTTTCAATAAAAAATTCAAAAATTAGGGTTTCTACTTTTTCAATCAACCATCAACAATTTTCAAAAATGAATGATCTAGGTCTTCTTGCAATGAGATTCTCTACAAAACCCATATATCGTATTATTTTTAAAAAATCTACCCATTTGAAGAAGAAAAATCAGCAAGCTATTTTTAGCTTTTGTGCAAAACTTATTCGAGCATAGTCGAGTTTACAATCAAACTTCAAATTTTTCAGCATGGAGTACTCTTCCATCGAATTCAAAGCCAAGTCAGTATTGTATCATGATTTCATCAAAACTTCTGAAATTGACTTGCATCATATCAAACCAGTGTTCTATTTGTGTGCTTTGCAAGACGCAGGAAATGATGCAATCAAACATCTTGGTCATTCTGGATTGCTCACAACGTCTTCAATTCTTGTTTCAGTGCAAAGTCTAGAGTTTTTAATTGCTTGTATCAAGCATTATAACCCCGCAACACGGGAAATTCAAGCAGCAGATGGAAGAGTTGTTTGCAGCCTCAAGCTGGGCGTCATTGAAAAGTGCTTTTCAATACCACATTGGTCTTAAAATTTTGTCATCTCCATTGAAGAATGTGACAAGGTGTGGCACATGCATAAGGACAAATACCAAAAGAAAGTTGCACAAAAATGGTTGAATGAGAAACACAACACTTTTCCTAAGAACATCGGACGTCGATAATTTAAGGAGTTTGCAATAATGATTACTCTGTTCAACCAAGTCATTGGTCAAGCAGAAGCTACAAAATTCCAGCATTGTATGTTGTATAGCATCTCTCACATCATTAATAAATTAGAGCTCTATGACTGGCCAAATTTAATCAACGATAGTCTTCACCATCAAATGACAAAATATTTCAAAATCCATGAGTTTCACATGGTTTCATATCTAGTCTACCTAGTGGCATTTCAAGGAAAATTCAGAGGATTGAATACCATAGGAACTCTAGATATACAACATGTATATAATCATTATCCTCAGCTAAATTTTTCAGAGTCAGTGCATCACTACAAAAGGGTAAATGAGACATTCTTGATGCATACGGTGAGAGACTTAGATAATGAGTTGCATGTACGGATTTGATCAACTTCCAGGGCAACAATGGTGGAGTGGGCTGATTGGTTCATCCAGTTTCCTTCATTCTCCTACATTAGAGTGTACAGCTTCTCAAGTAGTCCAGTCATGTTGCCAAGATATCCTTCAGATGAGGTGGTTTTCATGGAGATTTTGAGGCAAGTGTATGAAGTTCACACTTTCTTGCAAAATCGAAAGAAGACTACTTTTAGTTTTCCAGTTGAGATGGGTATCTACAGATGTAGATCGTCAGCAGATGCTAAGGTGATGGGTGATGAAATGTCAAAATTTGGTCTCAAGCCATTCAATGAGAGGCAATCATGCGATCCTCATGGTGTCTTTGCATCACGTCTTGGTCAGAATTATGCTCATGTGCCCACAGTTGAATATTTTTGGGCTAATTACAAAGATGAGTTTGAAGTACGGAAGCACAATAACAGCATGTTCACACTCCACCAGATGAAAGATTTCCTGTTAGAAGGTATTGAAGGATTGTTCGATGATGATGGAGAATTGCTTCTTCCTATGTACACCTGAAATCAAATTGAGCAGCAAGCACTTCCACAAGTCAATTGGTCCAACAAAGAGTGCACCTCAATTGAGAAAAGAACGAGCCGAATTATTAAGAACAACAAGATTTTCTTAAACCTCAAGAGGAACCAAGAAGCAAGCTATTCCAGTTGCAGAGCCGCCAATAGTCCAATCATCTCTTCCTTCTTCTTCCAAAACAAAACCAAGAATGAAGGCTATGAGTCATCCTCCAAAAGGTTTGAAGATTGGTAGAGTAGGAAACAATGTAAGAAGAAGATGGATTTCTCCGATGTAGTTTAGTAGGAACAACTGACAATCGTATCAGAAGTTCCTCCACAAGATCCAACGCTAAAAGCAGAAGATGTGCCCATGACTCTCAATTCTCCACCATTGTCGAGGTCTTCTCCGATCCATATTGATTTAGAAGATGAAGAAGTTGATGAAGCTAAAGCCGAACCACCTAGAGAAGTTAGTAGAGACACCTCATCTTGGCTTGAGAACATCCTGAGAAGGAAGAGGAGGAGGCCTTCATATCAGCTAAACTTTGCAGAACTTGATAGCATTTACCAAGATGCACCTGTGAAGTAACCTAAGAGAAAATACATAGAGAAGAATCCAGAAGGATAAATTATCATTGATATTGCTATGCCTCCAAAAGATAAAAATATTGATGGTGTAGAGATTGATGATTTCACAATTGTCAAAGCCAATCGACAAGAGCATTCGACAAACCGATGTAAATTTGTTCAAGGTTGCAGTAAGAAATCTAATGGATAGAGTGCTTAAAGATGGAGTGGATAAGGAAGCCCTCAAGGCTGAGAATCGGCAACTTTGGCAATATATTTCTAATCTTCTTCACAGCACTTCACAGGCTACTCAGTTGCTTCCACAGATTCTAGAGACACCAGATGATCAACATTAGTTAATATAGTTGATTGTATATGGGAAGCATATGCAAGATTGGATAGAGGAGTTCATCATCAAGGGTAGATTTGTGGTTTCAGAGATGTATCGGTTAAGATATAATGCTCATGATTTGTGTCAAAGGATTCAAGGGTTTGAGCAATGTATAACGGAGGTGAAACCAGTGCACAAGATTATCATTGAAGATTTGAAGACAACATATGATTCAGTGGTTGCAAAAGAACATAAAAGACATATTCTTGCATGGAGAGAATGTCACCTCTTCAAGTTGAAAACTTATGAAAGAATATTTGAAGAACTAGTAGAATATAGACAAAACATCATTGATGTCCTTAGATTCGTAAGTGTATTTGTTTCATCAATCCCTTGTTGGTATCATGGTGATGATGGTGGTTTCATTGAGCTTTCCAAAGTACAAGTTGAGTTCCAAAATATTGTTCGTGACAGTTTCAACAATGATCATGTTGCCGAAAAGATGAGCTAGATTGCCATGATGTTAGAAAAAATCTATAAAGTGGCTAATGATGTCAAAGATTTCCTAAGATCAATTGTAGAAGGCGAGGAAATCCTAGAAAAGCAGAATCTTGCTATAGATAGTATTGATGCTCCTGGTAGAGATATAGTTTCTAGATTTTTGACGGATGTGGTTGAGATTTAAAGCTGCAGTGAACTTGAATATTTCTCTAAGCTCTTTCTTTTCCTGTCTCATCCTTATCTATTCATTGAGAAAGAGAAAGAATCAAGTTGTAATAGTTGGCACATTCTCTATTTTTTTGCTTTCATAGGTTGTTAGATGCTTCTCTTGTTTTAGTTTTAGAAATAAATCTTGCATGTTGGAAAGTCTTAGTTGTAAAAGCAAGGAGATTTTAGGGTTCCCTATTCCTCTACTTGTGTATAAATAAGGGCATCCTTGCCCATTTTTCTTTAACAGTTATTGTGATAGAAAATTGTTGAGCCTACTTTTCCTACAAGTTGTTGTTTAGTTTCAGTTCACTTAGTGTAAGAGCAAGTTGGCATCCCTACCTTTGCTGCAAGATATTGTTTAGTTCATTTGTTACTTGTGGAAATGTATTCTGGTTGATCGCTAAATTGTAATCCTATTATTGCTACAATCCGACTGTCCCAGAAGTGTAATCTTTGTTACTTGAAATTTGAGAAAAGGAAATCTTATGGTTGCTTTGCTGCTTTGATCTACTGTCTTAGGTTTTTGTTTTATGTGTTATGTTTATATGATGTCAATTTTAGCTTGCATTGAAAGTACAATAAATGTACATTAGAAGAAAGTGTGTTCAAGTATTTGTGTCAAAGAATCATTCCTTGTTCATTTCTAACTCTCAAGCTCTAAGTTTACTTGAGTAGTTAGAAATGTCATTAGAGTAGGCCTAGTCGTAGTTGAAATTCAAAAGAGAAAATATCAGCTACGGTGCTAGAGTTTTATAACCTTGTTCTCTTAGCTAAACAAAAATATTGGAAAATTAGTTTAGTTTACTTTCTTTAAGCAAAAATAGCAAAGAGGGAGCTTCCTCTCCTAATTTGAAGAGCAGTTAATCTGTGCATAGTTGTCCACTTCTAATTCATATACCAAAGGTGCGAATTGAAACACCAACAGTTTTTTGGCACCCATCATGGGGCACGAGGCATAAAAATTCAAAGAAAGCTTACACTTTATGTCACGGGAATGACTCTATGGCATCCTATTACTCCAGTTCAACAGCCTAATATTTCACATCCTATTATCCAACCAAATTTTGAGATAATTGAAGGAGAGCAAAAGAACATCATCAGAAGCCTAAGGAGTTTCATATTTGAGAAGAAGGAAACCCCTGCTCAGTGGAGAAACGTTCCTACCATCCTAGATGAAGAAGAAAGGAAGGTTGACCTTGCAGTCGAAAGACCTATACTACCTCCTCTTGCATGGAATTAGACAATCCTAGCTTACAAAGTTTATACAAGGAGGAGAAAAAATCCTCTCTTTCAAGGAGACGCTAATAAAAATCCTTTCTTTCCATAAACACACCCTACAGAAGTTGGAGAGCCATCCAACACAGTTCATGATTCCAACACAGTACCTAAAATCAAAGAAGAAGAACTTGAAGTTAAGCAAGAACCTGTGATCCAACTAGAAGCGATGGGTGATAACAATAATAACAATAACCGCAATCGAAGACGAGCACCCCTGCTGCCTTGGGGTGATCAAATTGGACCTTTGGCTTTGGAGGAAAATCATGAATTACCTAAAGGGCCAAGAAAGCACTTTCCATGGTTTCCACGGTTTCACGGTGATTAAACTCAACATCCCGACGTTCATATTTAAGCCTTCTCAATGGCTTGCGATGTTCTACATGTGGCACATTAAGACATTGTTATGCGTCTCTTTGTTGAGACCCTTGTGGGAAATGCAGCCAAATGGTTCAATCACCTGGAGCTGGGTTGCATTGCAAATTGGGATACTATGAGCAAAAAGTTCCTGGAAAGATTCAAGCCAGCTAAAGACAACCACCAATTGTTTGCCCAACTTTTAAATTCAAAGATGGAGGTCAACAAACCAATGAGAGAGTTCATGGAAAGGTTTAATCGCCTAGTCACACATCTTTCACATACACTCAATCCATCACCTGAAATTTTGTTGAGTAGTTTGCTCAACACTCTTCCATCTGAGATAGCCTTTTTCCTGAAATTAGCTAATGAAAAAGAATTAGAGAATTATGCACAACAGGGTTCTTTAGAGATTGAGGACAACATGATTAATTCTGTAAAAATGAAGGAGATGCTATCAGGCCTTTGGTTTAGAGTTTTGTAGACCCATTGCTACAAAATGTGTCCAATGAGATGACTATTCTGAAGAGGCAGTTGCCTACTCAACCTGCACTGCCTACTTAGCCTACTCCAATTGTGTTGCCTGCACTGCAACCATACCAACCTTAGCAACCATATCAACCTCAGCAACAATATCAACCGAGGAGAAATAACTTTCAGCCTTACAACAATTATAGTCCACTGCAGCCAGCTCCACCGAAACAGACAACTGATGCTGCTCAACACACATTATTTTTCTCCTTCCATGATACCGATGCACATACCGGCTCCACATGTCCTAAAAATTTTCAAAAAGAATCAGATAATGGGATATACTGAAACTGCACCAAGTCCAAGCTTTGTACCAACACCTAGTTCGAATTTTGTCTTACCACAATCAAACAACTTCGATAGCTACTCCGCAACAGGATACTTTGAAAGTAAACCCGCTATAGAAGAAGATCCCTGTCAGTATTCTCTTGCAGTGAATCCTGAAATTTTTACAACACCTGTGTTTACATGAGCTCGACATCTGAAAGCACAAAAAGAAGAAGAAGAAGAAGAGAGACTAAAAGCACAAAAAGAAAAAGGAAAAGAAGTGGCTTCTACTTCTAATCCTAAACCTTCTCAAGAGAATGTTAAATCAATTGCTCAAGACTGATCTTCAACAAATTTTGATAAAGTGGACTCCTTGATGAAGAATAAGATGCAGATTTCTTAGCTGGAATATCTCCAAGATCATCCAGAACAGCTGGATAGACTTCTTAAGGTTGTGAAGAAGAAACCTTTCATACAACCAACTTTGCTTGAATCATCCGTATTAGAAGAAGACAAGCCTAAATCCTTTTACATCTCTTTTTATATAGGGGGTTTCAAACTAAGCAATTGTATCATTGATTCAGGAGCTTCAGACAATGTTATGCCTCTACAAGTGATGAATGCTCTAGGACTTTCATGCACTAAGACAAAAGACAAATTTTATTCACTGGAGTCCAAGTCGGTGTCGTTGGTTGGACAATTGAAGGATGCTCAAGTGAGGTTGGCGGCCTATCCTGAGAAAAAGATTATGATGACCATCCTAGTAGATGACATTCCAGCTAGCTATGGGATGTTATTGAGCAAAATCTTCTACAAAGATCTCGGAGGAGAGATACAAATGGATTGGTCTTCTGCAACTATTCCACTAGAGAATGGTACTTTCAAGCTGGAGCTAGAGCCCAAGTCTTGGTTTACGGTGGTGAATTCTCGAGATCCTCAAGCCCAAATTCTATATCAAGAAACATGACTTGGTACTTATGCTATGCTATCAGAGATACCTAAAGAAAGTCAAGAGGTTACGTGTTCCGCAGATAAGTCAGTAGATGATCCTAAGCTATGGACTTGCAATTTGATGGGAGTTGTTCAATAGCTGGTTTAAGTGTGGGAGTTGTCATAATTTATCTTAAAGGACGGTTGTATCCGTTTGCGTACCGCTTGCAATTTGAATGCACAAACAATACAACATAATATGAGATGCTCTTATTAGGTCTCGGGAATGCAAAGGATATGGGTATCAAACAACTTAGAGTTGAAGGTGATGTGGAGTTAGTTGTGAAGTAGGTCAGAGATCAATTTCGAGTAAGAGCGGATCGTCTTCGACATTACAGAAATAGGGTGTGGAATGCAATTGACTAGTTCGAGGAATTCGATATCAAATTTATTCCACTTCTAGAAAATAGCAAATTATATGCCCTTGTGATATCAGTTTCACTTTTCATGGCACATTCTGACTTTCGTCAGAATGCATTTTCTATTGAGCTTATATATAGGTTGGTTGTACCTGACAACAGTGATAACTGACAAGTCTTCGATGACAATGACCACATTAAGGAGTTTCTTGTTATGGGAAATAATTTCAAAGAATTGTTCTTTGAGGGCAGTTAATCTTCTTTTAGAGAATCAGTAACAGAGGTTTCCAATGTGCCAGAAGTTGTAGAAGACACATAAAATTTAGAGATAGATACAAATATCATCCAGTTGAATGGCAATAAAATTCCCAAGGGTCTTGTATCCTTGGAGAATATTTTTGATAGGCATGATAGATACATACAAGATCAAAAGAACTCGAGAGATAAGACCTTTACCGAGTATCATCAAGTAAATATTGGTATAGATGACAAGCCTTGGTATGTTAATTTGGGTAAATGTTGCACTACAGAGGAAAGTGAGAGGTTTATCTATCTGTTCAAACAACAATGAGATGTCTTCGCCTAGTCCTATGAAGACTTGAAAGTTTTCACACCAAGAGAATTGTCTCATACAATTCCTCTCAAACTTGAAGCAAAGCCCATCAGGAAAAAAAAAAAGACACTACAATCCGCGGATTCAAGATACCATCTACGCGGAAATTCACAAGATGGTGGATGCAAAAATCATTTTTCCAATTCATCACTCTACCTAGGTGTCTAATATAGTTCATGTACGTAAGAAGAATGTTGAAATCATAATTTGTGTAGATTTCAGGAACTTGAGTCAATCCTCCCTCAAGGACAATTATCCTTTGCCAATCATGGAGCACACGTTGCAGACGGTTACCGGTTCAGAGATGTTGTCCTTATTGGATGGTTTTTCTAGATATAATCAGATTGCAGTGGCTGAAGATCAGTATAAGACGACATTCACTACCACATGGGGTACATTTGCATATGAAAGAATTCCCTTCGACCTCATAAATGTCAGTGCTACATTTCAAAGAGCCATGGATTTGGCATTTTGAGACTTGAGAAATAAAGTAATTGTTGTCTACCTTGACAACCTCACTGTTTTTTCAAAGATACAAGATCATTTTTCACACTTAGGGAAAGTGTTCGAGAGATGCAGATACCACAAAATTTCATTAAATCCTAAAAAGTCCATATTTGCGATGACGGAGGGCAAGCTACTTGGCCACATCGTCTCCAAAGAGGGAACTCGGATTGACCCTAGCTAGGTTGAGTCTATCACAAACTTGTCTCTTCCAATAAGCAGAACTAGGGTACACTCTTTCTTTGGTAAAGTAAATTTCATACAAAGGTTTGTGCCAGATTTTTTTGAATTGAAAAAATATATATTTGCTATGATGAAGAAGAAATCCATTTTCAAGTGGACATAAGAAAGCAAGAAAGCATTCGTCGCAATAAAAGAAGCTAGTAGCCAAGCACCAGTGCTAATCTGTCCTGACTTTGATAAGGATTTTATCCTTTACTATTATGCATTAGAGCATACTTTGTCTGCAATACTGACATAGAAGCTGAATGAATAAACTGAGTCTCCAATTGCTTTCATGAGCAGTAGTTTCAAGGATAGTGAATCACGATACTCTCATATTGAAAAAATGCATATGCAGTGGTCCAAGCTGTAAAGAATTTCATATTTTATATCTTAAATTCCCATACTGTATATGTCACTAATCCAGCAGTTAAAAGTGTGCTAACTCAATAGGAGATGGGCACAAAGAGAGGAAATTGGGTCGCGAGAGTGCAACAATATGATTTGGAGATCAAGCCGACCAACCTCATTCGTGGGAGAGATCTTTGTCATTTGATAGCAAAAGATGGTGATAAGAAGCTCCAAGTCAAGGGTGAACCTGAAATTCAACTTGAAGTTAAAGAGATCTTCCTATGGTCCTACTTGTCGAATCTGCAAAAGAATGGTTTATTGAGATATGGTACTACCTGACTTATGGTGAATGCCCAAGGCACCTGGACAAACAACAAAAAAGAACACTGAAGCTGAAAGCGCAAAACTATGTGCTTATGAATAACGTTCTCTACAAGCGAGGGCTTGAAGGAACATTTTTGTTGTGCGTCAGCAAAGACCAACAATGGTGTTTGTTGGAAGCTTTTCATCGTCAAGCATGCGGTGGCCACTTTTCTTCAAGGGTTACGACATTCAAGATCCTATGGGCACAGTTCTTTTGGCCAACTTTGTTTGATGACGCATATGAATGGGTGCATAGATGTTAGTTGTGCTAGCAGTTTGTTGGCAAGATGAAGTTAGCAGCCATTCCTCTCAGGCCAATTGTTATAGACGCTCCATTTCAGCAATGGGGTTTGGATTTTGTAGGTCCTATCAACCCACATTCCAGTAAGGAGAATATTTATTTCCTTACAGCTAAAGACTATTTCACAAAATGGGTTGAGGCTATTCCAAAGAAGCGGGCTACCTCAAAAGTTGTGTGTGACTTCTTGAAGGAAAATATTGTTACACGCTTCGGAGTTCCTCGCAAAATTGTGACAGATAATGCAACATGTTTCTCATTCGAGGAGCTACTAGAGTTCTATTTTGATCATGACATCACTTTGTCACACGCATCAGATTATTACCCACAAGGTAATGGACAAGTCGAGTCATCAAACAAGAACATAGTCACAATCATACGCAAGTTGGTTGATTCTAGTCAACGAACTTGGCACAAGAAACTCTATGATGCTCTCTGGGCTGATAGAATTACTCCCAAGAGAGCCATTGGTACCTCACCCTTCATAATTATGTATGGTATGGAGGCTATGTTACCTATCACATTGGAGTTGTCTGCCTTGCAGCTGACATCCATAGTAGAAGATGGGGAGTTCACAAATCCAATTGAAAAGTATATCTTGTACCTAACAAAGCTTCAAGAAGAAAGGGTGGAGGTAGTAGATAGAATCACTCAGCATCAGGAGTGAGTGAAGAAAATTTTGATTAGAAAGTTCGCCAACGAGATTTCGAGGTTTGAGATCAAGTCCTACTGTGGGATAAGAGACATGAGCCCAAGGGAATGCACGACAAATTTGACTCCTTGTGGCTGGGGCCATTCAAGATTCACAAAATCGTAGGGGAGAATACTTATATTATCTCACAATTGGATGAAAGGCTCCTCCCGCTGCCACACAGCGGGCAGTATCTGAAGCACTTCATCCCTTCGGGGGTGGAGTAATTTTTTTGTAAATAATTTCCTTTCTATTTTCGTAATGTGTTTCCCCTTTCTGTGATGTGTTTGTTATGTTGTGTTTCCCCTTTCCATAGCAATTTCGTTGTGTTTTAGGTGATTAGGTGTCTCGTTTTAGGTGGTTTTTACGCAAGTTCCAACTATTAGGTGATTCTAGGAAGTCCTGTCATACGTGACTTAGGGAAAGTTTTGTTCTAGGTGATTAGGAAGTGTTGATGACTCTGATGCCCAATGGATAAGGCACTGGTCTATGCTCTAAAGTCCAAAGATTCTTGGTTCTCCTATGCCTTAAGTATCTGACATGGTCAAAATTGGGAATTTGCATGTCTTGCATGAGGGTCAAAATCTTAAAATTTTCAAAACTTGACAATCTAGTTCTGCTTAGAGTGACTTAGTCTACAAAACCCAGATCTCAATTTTTCGGCCCTATATTTTAGGAAAATTTCTATTGGTAGAAACTTTCCAAAAATTATAACTTTTTACTAGGTTTTTCTAGGTTTCTTCTCAAATGGATACTGGCAAAATTTTCTAAAAATAGAAAGTTTGGCTTCCAAGGCTCAAACTGATTTTGATTGGTTGAAAATACTTCCTCATCAAGCTGGTCCAGTCAGAATCATCAAAAGATCATTTTTTCTCTGGTGGGTCAATTCTTCTTTTTCAAAAGCTTTTTCAGGAGCTCCAAGGTCATTAATGGAGGTTGCTCAACTGCCAAGTGTCAGATTCAAAGTCTCAAACACTGCACAAATCGAGAAGCTGTAACAGATGATTGAGGAACGAAGAATGAAGGAGGGAGGCTAGAGAATCTTGAAAATGGTAAAAATTTGACTAAGTCTCAAGATGTTAGGTGCCCCTGCCTGGTTTAGGCGCCTAGACACTCATGCCTTAGAATTTTTTCAATCTCTAGCAGTCAAGGCAATGAAAAGTGTGAGGAATGAAGGGAAAAGTTGAAATTTGCAAAATAAAAACTAACACTGCCAAGTAAAGGTGCCCCTGCTAGCCAGGGGCGCCCAACCTTTCAAGATGTCAAATGATGGAATAAGGGTTTGTGCTACCAAACAAGGTTGCTCATAATTCAGCAGGCTCCACAATAAATCCATCAGCATAGTCATCAGATCAATCAATTAGCCGAAATCTCAAATCAAGCGAAGGAGTCTTGATGAAGTAGCAAACTACAAATCATGAAAATATCATAAAATAAACTATCTATAGGATTCTTGGGCACCTCAACTAGCCAGGGACCCCTAGGGTTTTGGAGGCTGAAACTCAGCAGTTAGGGTTTTCAAATATGCTCACATTCTTCAGGATTTTGTCAACTATCTAGTGTATATCTCAGTTTGATCGTCGATTCATCAGTCACCAACAGCTGGAGGTCAAATAGAGGTGTAATGTCCCCATTTTAGCTATACGCCCTTCAGTGACTGATAGCCTATTTCCAGAAGCCCGTAGGCTCGTCAGAGGTAAAATTAGGGTTTCCTATTTTATAGGGGTTCTGATGCATTTCTGATGGCTTGTATGTTAGAGTTTCAGATGCATGTCTAGTGGAGTTTTATGGGTTTTCAGAGAGCTTCGCAGTGGTATGTTTTGCAAAGGCATTGGGCAACTTTTTAGAATTTACTATTTTTAGTAAGTTTTATTTCTGGTAGTGCCATCTTGGGTAGTAGCATCAACAGCCAGCTTAGTTTCCATTTCGAGCAGTGCAGTTTGGAGCATATTTGGCTTTCAACATTTTGAAGCTCATTTTGGGTAAAATGATTTATTCTAAGTCATTAATGTTATAATTTCTTATTGGCCGCCTTGGCCTAGTATTAATGACTTAAAGTTGTTTTAAGAGGTGGCCTTTGAGGGTGGACGCCTCATTGAGAGATTATTTAAATATTTCTAAAGTAAATATTTCTCCTCAAGTCTTGGACGCCTAGAAAGGTGAATATAATGTTTAAAAAATTAAAATATTTCAAAAGTGAAATGGGTGTCCCTTTTGGAGGAAGATGGAAAGCCAACAGTCACCTTCAATTCTATAAAAGAAGGCCTTTGCTCTCTCATTTCTTATCTTTGGAAAATTGTATTGAAATGTTGTTGAATTGATTTTAGAACCCGGCTAAGGGGAAGCTTAGCTTTTCTACTCCATTCTTACGGCCTAAAACTATGGTTCCCTAGATGGATGATTGTGAGTGTGTTTCATCCAAAAGTGCACATTGAGTTTCAAAGTTGAAGATTTTGTAGTTTTTGATAATAATTCTCATAATTGTGTTTGTTGGTCATATCATGGCTGAAGGAGGTTTTCATTAACAACTTTTTGTATGATTTTTATGTGCTTCTGGGTTTTGAATAAATTGAATCCTAGTTCATGGGCGCCCCTTCCCACAAAAGAGCAGAATTTAATTCAAAGTATTTAATTTTATAATGCAAAATCGCCCCTCCCAGCCAGGCCGTACCATTCAAGAGAGCATTGAAGTTTGTGCCAAATAATTGAAGGGAGTTTAATGTTGTTTAATCTTTGCAAGTTGGGCGCCATCCTTCTTGAGAGCCATTGCACTTTGTTTCAGCTCATTCAGAGGTAATTTGAAAGAGTTATGAGTATTTCATCGATGTACAGTTTGCTGGTCTGTATTTCAGTTGATGGCATTTCATATCAAACTTGACTCATTCCATGTTATGCTATAATTTGTGAACGTCTATGCTTCTAGTTTCATGTGCATTCATTTTGGAGGGAATAGAAGCATTTTGGATGATGATATGAACAATTCAGGGGAATAGAAGCATTGTTTTATGTTGCTGGTTTGATTATCTCAGTTTGTTGGTCTTAATATCAAACCTGGTTATTCTCTTTTCATGCTATATTTCTTTGGTCTTTCAACTCACATTTGTGATCGGAAGTATAGTATAATTCTTGCTGAAGTTTGGAGCAGATTTCTATTGTAAATTCATTGCAATAAGCTCATTGTAAGACTATAAACAGTAGTACTGTTCCAATCATTTCATTATTGCATTTACTTTGTGTTTAATTGTCACATTGTAACCCCTGGATGGTTTACCGCCAGTGTGGGAAAAAGAACTTGCTAATTCTCTCATTGTACCCACTAAAAATGTGGTGAATTCCCACTCATGAGTGGATGTCTGCCGCAGCGGATGAATTAGTTGAATTGTTTGTAGTATTCCCCCCACTGTTTAAGTGGTTGAGTGGAAATCTTCATGGCAGGTTCACCGTCTAAGTTCTTTCAGTTTTGTAATAAGTACTCTGCCATATGTTAGCACCTCACCTTCAAAAGGATCTTGTGTGCACATTCTTGGCGTTGAGTTTTATCATTTAATTCCAGCTTAGTATTTTAAGTTCAGATTATTGATAACGATCCCATCACCATAAGCTATCACCTCGCCTTCAATAGGACCTTGGTGAACTTTCTTGGTGAAGGTTACTTTCAAGTTGGATATCTTTTGGGATCTAACGCTAACATTTGGCGTAGTGCTGGTTTGTGTTGTGGAAACATCGAGAATTCAAAGGAAAAAATTAAGGGGTATATTTCAAGAGGACAGAACTTGGAGGGTCAAAGTTGAGAAAATGAAACTCTTGTGAAAAATCTAAGTCTGAAGATCATGGGCGCCCTAGCTAGCCAGGGGCACCCAGGGATTTGAAAGCCTAAAAGTTGAAATTAGGGTTTGTAGTCTCTAGAACATTTCTTTAGATTCCAACAAGCTCTCCAACGAAATCATCGGTGAATTAATCAGACTTTCCAATCATTAGATATTGCAAATCAAACAAGCAGAGAAAAGTCAAAAGAAAGAAACTAAAAAAAAAAACTTTGGCAAGGATGGGTGCCCCAGCTAGCCAGGGGTGCCCAAGCTTTTGAAGCCCTAGATCAGCTTTTCAGGAGATGCAACATCCAAGAGACCCTCTTAAGAATTCTCTAAGCTATCCAACAAATCCAACGGTCAAATCACCAGACCTTCTGAGCTCCTGTAGTTGCAAATTCATCTGAAGGGTAGAAAACAATGATTAAAGTTGAACATGAAAATGGCTAACACTTGCCAGTAAACCAGGGGCGCCCATTATTTTTAAGGTCAAGATGATGTTTCTATCAAAAGCAGCCTCCAAGATGATCTCATCAGATTCATTCAAGCTTCGCGATGGATCATTCAACAAATTCACGGGATTAATCTGGCGTCAGGAAATCAAAGATCAAACTGAGGTTAAAATCAAGTAAAATTTGGAAATTTCAAGAAAATGGCTAAGTCTGCTAGCCAAGGGCGTCCAAAGTTAAATGCCTTAGTCAGTATTCCCAAATTTCATCTTTCAAACATCAAAAAAGTGACCAAGTTCGATGCACCTGCTCTAGAAGGGCTTTCATAGTTCTAAATTTAGGAAACAAAGCATTTTTTTTATCCTAAAAACTATTTAAGATGGCTTTGTCTTCCACTATTCACAATTTTTTGCAAGTGGCATCCAAGAGCAAGAGAGCAGAAACATAATATTTTTCTTCATCAAAGATTTGAAGGCCAATACTTGATGATTTTTCAGAGTTCTTCATATTTTCCTGATCAAATTGCTAACATGCACACTTTTTCATGCTTCAAATTTCAGAAGAAGGGGGTCATCTTTTTCAATTTTCAACAATCTAGGTCAGCTTGGTTCGTGATTTTCAACAACTTAGGAAAAAATTTCAACTTTCAAGAACCTGCTTTTTTTTTCATGCATGTTGAAGAAATCTTCACCATTTTCAAAATTTGATCAACTGGGTTCATACAAAACATGATTCTGCACAAAACACAGCTCTCGGCTTTTTTCAAGAAAAAATTCAAAAATTAGGGTTTTTGCTTTTTCAACCAACCATTAACAATTTTAAAAAACAAACGATCTGGGTTTTCTTGCAACGAGATTCTCTACAAAACCCATATCTCATATTATTTTTGAAAAATCTGTCTGTTTAAAAAAGAAAAATTTGCAAGCTATTTTTAGCTTTTGTGCAAAACTTGTCTGAGCATAGTCGAGTTTACAGTCAAACTTCAAGATTTTCAGCATGGAGTACTCTCCCATTGAATTCAAAGCCAAGTCAGTATTGTATCATGATTTCATCAAAACTTCTGAAACTGACTTCCATCATATCAAACTAGTGTTCAATTTGTGTGTTTTGGAAGACAGGCAATGTTGCAATCAAACATCTTGGTCATTCTGGATTGCTCGCAGCGGCTTCAATTCTCATTTCAGTGCAAATTCTAGAGTTTGTAATTGCTTGTATCAAGCATTATAACCCCACAATACGAGAAATTCAAGCAATAGATGAAAGAGTTGTTTGTAGCCTCAAGTCGAACGTCATTGAAAAGTGCTTTTCAATACCACCTTGGTCTGAAAATTTTGTCATCTCCATTGAAGAATGTGACAAGGTGTTGCACGTGCACAAGGACAAATACCAAAAGAAAGTTGCACAAAAATGGTTGAAGGAGAAACATGACACTTTTCCTAAGAACATTGGGGCATGGAGAATTCAAGGAGTTTGCAATAATGATTACTCTGCTCAACCAAGTCACTGGTCAAGCAGAAGCTACAAAATTCTAGCCTTGGATGTTCTATATCATCTCTCACATCGTTAATAAATCAGAGCTCTATGACTGGCCAACTTTGATCAGTGATAGTCTTCACCATCAAGTGACAAAATATTTCAAAATCCATGAGTTTCACATTATTTCATATCTAGTCTACCTAGTGGACTTTCAAGGAAAATTCAGAGGATTGAATACCGTAGGAACTCTGGTATAGAACATATTTATAATCATTACCCTCAGCTAGAGTTTTTAGAGTCAGCACATCACTACAAAGGGTAAATGAGGCATTCTTGATGCATACAGTGAGAGATTTAGACAACGGGTTGCATGTACAGATTTCATCAACTGTCAGGGCAGCAATGGCGGATTGGGTTGATTGGTTCATCCAGTTTCCTACATTATCCTACATCAAGTGTACAACTTCTCAAGTAGTCCAGTCATTTTTCCAAGATATCCTTTAGATGAGGTGGTTTTCATGGAGTTTATGAGGCAAGTGTATGAAGTTCACACTTTCCTGCGGAATCAAAAGAAGGTTGCTTTTAGTTTTCCAGTTGAGATGGGTATCTACAGATGTAGATCCTCGGCAGATGCTAAGGTGATGGGTGATGAATTGTCAAAATTTAGTCTCAATCCATTCAGTGAGAGGCAATCATATGATCCTCATGGTGTCTTTGAATCTCGTCTTGGTCAGAATTATGCTTCTTCCAATGTACACCCGAAATCAAATTGAGAAGCAACCACTTCCACAAGTCAATTGGTCCAACAAAGAGTGCACCTCAATTGAGGAAAGAACGAGTCAAGTTATTAAGAACAACAAGATTTTCTTAAACCTTAAGAGGAACCAGAAGCAAGCTATTCCAATCGCAGAGCCGCCAATAGTCCAATAATCTCTTCCTTCTTCTTCCAAAACAAAACCAAGAATGAAGGCTATGAGTCATCCTCCAGAAAGTTTGAAGATTGGTAGAGTAGGAAAGAGCGTAAGAAGAAGATTGGATTTCTTTGATGTAGTTTTAGCAGGAACAGCCGGCAATCGTATCGGAAGTTCCTCCACAAGATCCAGCGCCACAAGTAGAAGATGTGCCCATGACTCCTGATTCTCCACCATTGCCGAGGTGTTCTCTGATCCATATTGATTTAGAAGATGAAGAAGTTGATGAAGCTAAAGCCGAACCACCCAGAGAAGTTAGTAGAGACACCTCCTCTTGGCTTGAGAACATCCTGAGAAGGAAGAGGAGGAGGCCTTTGTATCAACTAAACTTTGTAGAACTTGACAACATTTACAAAGATGCACCTGTGAAGAAACCTAAGAGACAAGTTCACATAGAGAAGAATCTAGAAGGAGAAATTATCATTGAGACTGCTACGCCTCTAGAAGATAAAAATATTGATGATGTAGAGATTGATGATTTCACAATTGTCAAAGCCAATCTCGACAAGAGCATTCGACACACCGATGTAAATTTGTTCGTGGTTGCAGTAGGAAATCTAAAGGATAGAGTGCTTAAAGATGGAGAGGATAAGGCAGCCCTCAAGGCTGAAAATCGGCAACTTTGGCAATATATTTCTAATCTTCTTCATAGAACTTCACAAGCTACTCAGTTGCTTCCACAGATTCTAGAGACACCAGTTGATCAACATCAATCAATACAGTTGATTGTATACGGGAAGCATATGCGGGATTGGATAGAGGAGTTCATCATCAAGGGTAGATTTCTGCTTTGAGAGATGTATCAGTTAAGATATAATGCTCATGATTTCAAGGGATTCAAGGGTTTGAGCAATGTATAACGGAGGTGAAACCAATGCACGAGATTATCATTGTAGATTTGAAGACAACATATGATTCAGTGGTTGCAAAAGAACATAAAAGACAAATTTTTGCATGGAGAGAACGTCACCTCTTCAAGGTGAAACCTTATGAAAGAATATCTGAAGAACTAGTAGAATATAGACAGAAGATCATTGATGTCCTTAGATTCATAAGTGTATTTGTTTCACAAATCCCTTGTTGGTATCATGGTGATGATGGTGGTTTCATTTAGCTTGGAAAAGTACAAATTGAGTTCCAGAATCTTGTTTGTGATAGTTTCAACAATGAGCCTATTGCCGGAAAGATGAGTCAAATTGCCATGATGTCAGCAAAATTCAATAAAGCAGCTGATGATGTCAGAAATTTCCTGAGATGAATTGCAGAAGGCGAGGAAATCCTAGAAAAGCAGAATTTTTCTATAGATAGTATTGATGCTCCTGATAGAGATATAGTTTCCAAGTTTTTGACGGATGTGGTTGAGATTTAAAGCATCAGTTAACTTGAAGCTTTCTCTAAGCTTTCTTTCTATTCTTGTCTCATTCTTATCCATTCATTGAGAAAGAGAAAGAATCAAGTTGTAATAGTTGGCACTTTCCCTATTTTTTTTGCTTTCATAGGTTGTTAGATGCTTGTCTTGTTTTAGTTTTAGAAATAAAACCTACATGTTGGCAAGTCTTATTTGTAAAAGCAAGGAGATTTTAGGGTTCCCTACTCCTCTGCTTGTGTATAAATAAGGGCAGCCTTGCCCATTTTTCTTTAACAATTATTGTGATAGAAAATTGCTGAGCCTACTTTGCCTGCAAGTTGTTGTTGTTTAGTTTCAATTCACTTAGTGTAAAAGCAAGCTTGTATGCCTACCTTTGCTACAAGATATTGTTCAGTTCATGTGTTACTTGTGTCAATGTATTATGGTTGATCGATAAACTGTAAGCCTATTATTTCTACAATCTTGCTGTCCCAGAAGTGTAATCTTTGTTACTTGAAATTTGAGAAAAGGAAATCTTATGCCTGCTTTGCTGCTTTGATCTACTATCTCAAGTTTCCATTTTATGTGTTATGCTTATTTGATCTCAATTTCAGCTTGCATTGAAAGAATAGTAAATGTGTGTTGGAAGAAAGTTTGCTTAAGTATTTGTTTCAAAGAATCATTCCTTGTTCATTTCTAGTTCTCAAGCTTTGAGTTACTTGAGTAGTTAGAAACGTCATTAGAGTAGGCTTAGTCGTAGTTGAAATTCAAAAGGGAAAATATCAGCTACAACGCTAGAGTTTTATAACCTTGTGCTCTTAGCTGAACAAAAAGATTGGCAAATTAGTTTAGTTTAGTTTCTTTAAGCAACATCAGCAAAGAGGGAGCTTCCCCTCCTAATTCGAAGAGCAGCTAATCTGTGCATAGTTGTCTATTTCTAATTCACATACCTGAGGTGCAAATTGAAACGCCAACTTGTAGAGGCATGACATTGTCTGAGGCTCCTGAATCTATGATGCAATTCCTCAGTTTGAATCCTCCTATATATAGAGATATATAGAAGGGTTTAGGCTTTTCTTCTACTAGAACAGATGACTCGAGCAATGTAGGTTGAATTGAAGCCTCTTTCTTTACATATTGTATTATTCTGTCCAACTACTCAGGGTGATCAGGAAGATACTCCAACTGTGAAATCTCAACCTTGGTCTTCATCATGGAGTTTACAATGTCAAAATTCGCTAAAGATGGGTCGTGAGCAACCTCTTCCGTAACTTGTTCTTTAGCTCTTCACTTTTCTTCTTCTTCCTTCTATACTTTCAAGTGCTAACCATGTGAAAACATAGGCATTGAATATCTTTTGTGGTTTATTGCAAGAGAGTAGTGGCGGAGGACTTCTTTTTCTTCAATAACGGGTTCACTTTTAAAATATCCCATAGCAGAGTCGCCATCGAAGTTGTCTGTCTGTGGTAAGACAACATTCGAACTTGGTGTAGGGACAAAACTTGTACTGGGTGCAACATCAGTATATCCCATAATCTGGTTCATTCTTAAATTTTTAGGACATGTAGAACCGATATGTGCATTAGTCTCATGGAAAGAAAAAAATACTGCATTTTGTGTAGCTTCTGCTATTTGTTTTGGTGGAGGTGTTGGCAACCATGGCCTATAATTATTGAAAGGCTGAAAATTACTCTTTGGCTGACTGTTGAGGTTGGTATTGTGGTGGAGGTAGTGCAAGCATTTCATTGGCTACCTTTTGTAGCAGTAGATCTACAGAACTCTGAACTAGAGGTCTAATTGAATCCTTCTTCATCTTGTCAGAGGTGATCACATTATCTTCCAACTTGATGGCATGTTCTTGCGCATCCATCAATTTTGCTTCTTTTGTCATCTTCAGGAAGAAGGCTATCTCTGATGGAAGAGCATTTATGAAACAACTCATCAGAATCTTCGGTGATGGATTAAGTGTAGAAGAAAGTTGTGTAACAAGACGATTAAATCTTGCTACAAACTCCCTCATGGGCTCATTGTGCTCCATCTTTGAACTTGCAAGTTGGGAAACAATAGATGATTTTCAGTGGGCTTGAATCTTGCCAAAAATTTCTCGCTCATAGTTGTCCAGCATGTAATAATGCTTGGCTCCAAGTGATTGAACCAGTCAGCAGCATTCCCAACAAGAGTCTCCAAAAAGAGACGCACTACGATGTCTTCATGTGCTACGTGCAACACAACACAAGTCGTTGTGAATGCAAAGATATGTTCATCCGGGTGTTGACTACCATCGCCGTGAAACCGAGGAAAGTGCTTCCTTGACCCTTTAGGTAACTCATGGTTTTCATGCAAAGCCAAAGTTCCAATGTTGTTACCCCAAGGAAATGGGGGTGGATCACCCATTGCTTCTAACTAGATTGCACAATAGGATGCCAGATGGTCATTCCCGTGACATAAAGTGTAAGCTTTCTTGAAGTTTTATGCCTTGTGCCCCACAATGGGCGCCAAAAAAATGTTGGTGTTTCAATTCACACCTCTGGAATGCAGATTAGAAATAGAGAGCTATGCACAGATAAAATACTCTTCAAATTAGGAGGGGAAGCGCCCTCTTCGTTGATGATGCTTAAAGAAAGTAAACTAAACTATTTGTCAATCTTTTTTGTTCTCAGCTAAGAGCACAAGTTTATAAAACTTTAGCGTTGTAGCTGAGTGTTTTCCCTTTTTAGAACTTAAACTACAACTAGGCCTACTATAATGACGCTTCTAGCAACTCAAGTAAATTCAGATCTTGAGAGTTAGAAGTAAACAAGGAATGATTCAACATAGAACTCACATAAACTCACTTCCAACGCACACCTTAAGACTCATTGTACTTTTAAATGCGGGTTGAAATAAAGATTATATAAGTGAAACACACAAAACAAAACCTAAGATAGTAGATCCGAGCAAAGTAAGCATAAGATTTCCTTTCTCAAATTTTTGATAATGATTGCACTTTTGGGATAGCAATAACAGGCTTACAGTTTTGCGATCAAACCAGATTACACTTGACACAAATTACAAATAAATTGAACAACTTGCAGTAAAAGGCAGGCATGCAAGCTTGCTCTTACACTAAGTGAACAAACACTGAATAACAACTTGCAGGCAAAGGAGGCTCAACAATTTGCTATCACAATAATGGCTAAAGAGAAATGGGCAAGGCTGCCCTTATTTATACACAAGCGAGGAGTAGGGAACCCTAAAATATCCTTACTTTTACAACTAGACTTGCCAACATGCAAGCTTTATTTCTAAAACTAACAACCTGACAACTAACTAACAACCTGTTGAAAGCAATAAACAAGGAAAGTACCAACTATTACAATTTGATTTTTCTATTTCACAAAGAATAGATAAGCATGAATGAGAATAGCAAGTTAAAATCAGAAAAGGCATCAAGTTAACTGTTGTTTTTTAGTTCTATTCTTGGAAATCTTCGTTGCCCCAAAAAGGTGTTGATTTTTCTCCAAAAAGTACATTGCCAAAAAAAGCTGAGGTATGGGTTCTATAGACAATCACGTTTTGAAGAGACCCAGTTCATCATATTCTGAAAAAGCTGAGGGCTTCCCAAAAAAGTGCTGAAAAAGTAGATTCTTGAAAATATAAATTTTCCAATCTTCAAGAGGAGTAAAAAGCAAGAGGACCTAGATCGATGAAAACTGAAAAAGTTGACCACCCGTTTCTGAAATGTGATGCCCTAGAAGATTGGATCATGAAAAAGTGTGCCTCTATGCTTGCCAATCCTGAATCCATGAAGAAAAGTGAAAAAGTACTCCATTTGAGCCTCCAAATCTCGATGAGAAGAAAAAGATATCTCTCTTCCTCTAGATGCCAACCTGCAAGATATAAAGAATAAATGCCAAAAGCCTTCTTAAATAGATGTTGAGGATAAAAAAGTGCCTCGTTCCCATACTTTAAAACTGTGAAGCCAATTCGGAAGCAAGAATGTCGAATGTAGACACCTTTTGAATGATGAATGATAAACTTGAAAAATTCTCTAAGGCATTGAACCTTGGGCGCCTTTCCTCTTCAAAGTTAGAATATTTTTTCTAGATTTCCAACTTCGCTTGTTGTTTTGACTTCAATTTAATCTTTTTTTTTGAATGTTTGACAGATCTGATGAGCTGGTTGACAGATTCATTTGAAAACTTGAAGAATTTTGAGAAAGATCTCCTAGAAGCCGTAAATCCTAAAAAGTGATTTTGGGGGCTCAAAAGCTTGGGTGCCCCTGGCTAGCTGGGGAGCCCAAGCATCCCAAACTAAACTATTTTTCTGACATTTTTTAACTTTCTTTTGATCTTTTTCCGTTTTGCACATGTTTCTGCCTCCATTCAATCTGCAATATCTAGCGTTTGACAAATCTTCTAAGCTCACTGATGAATCCATTGAAGAGCCTGTTCAAATATGAAGGAGATATCTTGGAGGTTACAAACCCTAAAAACTTCTGAATGCTCAAAATCTTGGGCGCCCCTAGCTAGCTGGAGTGCCCAACTCCTCCAGTAGTCATTTTTTTGCAAATTTGATATTTTTGTTCCTCATGATCTGTTCTTTGTTTGATTTGAAATTGTTGGCAACTGATGCATCTAATGATTTGGATGAGATATCCACTAGAAAGCTTGAAGAATTTTAGAATAGATGATTGGTTTTGTAAACCCTAGAAACTGATTTTGATCTCCCAAAACCCTAGGCCCCCTTGGCTCGCTAGGGTGCCCAAGGATCCCAGAGTTAGATTATTTTTGAGGATTTTCATGACTTTCATTTTGCTTCTTTGATGAAACTTCTCTGTTCGATCCATGATTCCAGTCGTTTGATCGATCGAGTGACTCGGCTGATGGATTTACTGTGAAGCCAAAAGGATTCTAAAAGAAAACTCTTGAAGGCATAAACAATAAATCTTCCATCTGACCCCTTGAAATGTTGGGCGCCCCTGGCTAGCTAGGGCACCTTTATTTGCCAAACTTAGTTTTTTTATGAGTTTTTCAACTTTTGGTTTGTTCTTCATCTTCGCCGCTCCGCATGCGCTAGCTACCTTCACCGTATGTCGAAGACTGAAAATATTCTAAGGCACGATCAACTAGGCACCTTGATTGGACATGAGCGCCTAGAATCTCCAATGTTAAACAAATTTTCACAATTTTCAAGATTTTCAGATTCCCCTCCTTCATTCCTCGTTCCTCGAGCTGATGAACAGATTTGTTGTAGAGATGGGTTGAATCCAGGATGAATCTCTTGGAAGTGACTAACCCCAAAAACTGGTTTTGAATGTCTCAATTTCTAGGCTCCCCTGGCCTGCAGGGGTACTTTTCTCGTGATTTGTAATTTGCTCCTTTGATGAGGTATTTCTGCTTGATCTACAATTCCGAAAATTTGACGGATCCGTTGAACTGGTTGATAGATTTGTTTGAAGGCCTACTCAAATTTAGAAAGAAACTGTTTGCAGCTGCAAACCTTTAAAGCACTTTTCACTACCTTAAACCTTGGGTGCCTGTGATGAGCCCTGCTAGCTCTCAACTCAAACCCCAGTAATTCTTTAGTCTTTTTAGTGTTATTTTAGTTTTTTAGAGAAAAGTTCTTAGACAGAAGAGAAGGGGCGCATCATATAAAAGCTTGTAAATTGAAATACAGAGCAATTTCTCACAGAATGGAAATGCAGAAGATGTTATTTCATTGAAACAATGAGATCATGAATGACAAACATACCAGAATGTCTCCAGTTATTTTATTTAAAACAGAAAGCCAGCTCGCCAGCCAAGAATGCTGAAAACTGACAATAATGGACGCCAAGCCTCCAGATCTGAGTTCTCCTGCCTCGAAACTGGATACAAGTCTCTGAAAATGCTAGACGCCAAGGATGGAAGACCAAAAGCAATCAAAAGGGAGGCGTTTCAGCCTAACCCTTCACACACCTCCCTAGGATGCACAAATCCCAAGGTCAACCGTACGGCCAAGGAAAGAATGTGTAATATCCCTGCTGGAAGCCTCTGAATCTGAAGAATGAAGCGCCACAAGGAAGAAACCCTTTCTTATTGCAATCAACATAAAATCTCAATATATATTCTCTGTCTGAATCATGTAGAACCTCTGAATGAAACTCTCAACTGCACTGATTCGATTGATCTTTCACAATCTCAAGAGTGCTCAACACTGAAGAGGTATTGTTCTTCAATGGAAGATTGTTCAAACCCTGATCACAGGAGAATGCACAGGAAATAGCACAAGGCAAAGTCGAAATGTCAAAAAGGTGAGTTTCTCATTGCCAAAAATGCCCTTTTATGCAAAAGGCGCGAATTCCAAGAAAGATACGCCTTTTCTCATATTTTAATCTTTTAAATTATATTTAAGTCATTTCAATAGTATTTGACTTAAATACTTGGGCACACTTTATCAATTTAAGTGATTAAAATATTAAATCACTTTTAGAGAATATTTAAGTGATTTAAAAAATATAAAGTCAATTTGACTTTATAATAGAATATTAAGTTAATAAATAACTTAAATCACTCAAATAGGCATAACTTCCACAAATCATCATAGAATCCTGTGCCGTCAGAAGCTGCCGACTCTTGCGTTGCTAACGCCTGCTGTGAACCAATCACTGGGCTCTGAAAACAAGAACAATCAAACTCTCCAGAAAGTGCCACTGACCCTCTAACCAATCCAGCTAGCCCACAAGGGTCCAATAAAGGGCTAACACACTGTTCCCGAGAACTGTCTAGAGAGGGGACATCACAGTCCGCCCTCCCCTAATTTGCTTGTCCACAAGCAAACTCAAAGCCGGATGCTGAAGAATACTGTCACTCTCCCAAGTAGCATCCTCTGCCGATAGATCTCTCCACTTTACCAAGTATTTCTTGATAACCCGCCTCCGAAGATGACGCTCTTTGGAATCCAGAATGGCCTCAGGTATCAAAATCAATTTCCCCTCATCATCCAAGGGTGGTAAATCAATAGAAGGAATCACATGTTGTCCCAATGCCTTTTTGAGGCGCGACACATGGAACACGTTGTGAACCTTACTGTCCACCGGAAGATCTAATTCATAAGCCACTTCACCGACACGTCTGACAACTCTGAAAGGTCCATAGTATCGCGGCTTAAGTTTCTCGGCGCCCTTCTTACGAAGGGTGGACTGCCTATAAGGCTGGAGCATCAAATACACCAAGTCATCGACCTCAAAAGATCGCTCCACTCGCCTCTGATCAGCATATTGTTTCTGCTGATTTTGAGCTTTCTGTATATTCTCCCTGAGTGCTCTCATAATATCCTGATTCTCCTGTAATAAATCACCAGCACTGGGTACTCTACTGTCACTCAGCAATAAATCTAGAAAGCTCGGAGCATCATATCCATATAATGCTCGGTATGGTGTCATCTGTATGCTCATGTGATGAGTGGTATTGTAGCAATACTCACAAAGGTATAACCACCTCACCCATGCCTTCTACTGCCCTGAACTGTAATTCTGTAAGTATCCCTCCACCCATTTATTGACTATCTCAGTCTGCCTGGATCGGTCTGTGGGTGGTAGCTGGTACTCGGAGTGAGTTCTGTCCCGCAAAGTTTGAATAACTCCTATCAGAAGTTACTCATAAACCTGCTATCCCTGTCACTGACTATACTTTGAGGTAAACCGTGCAACCTGAATACCTCTCAGAAGAACAAATCTGCCACCTAGGTAGTTGTGTGTGTAGTAGTGATTGCGAAGAAATGTGCATACTTCGTCAACCGATCTACTATCACAAAAATGTTGTCCTTCCCTTGAGCTTTCAGCAAGCCCGTAATAAAGTCCATAGACAAGCATTCCCACTTCCTCTCAAGAATAGGAAGCGGCTGTAGTAAACCTGCAGGGTGTGTATGCTCTTGCTTGTTCTGCTGACAAACAAGACATTCCCTGACATACTGGAGAACAAAAGACTTGAGACCCTTCCAAGAGAATCTCTCCCATACCTGCCTGTAGGTCTTAAAGTAACCGGGATGTCCTGCCATGGGTGAATCATGGAATGACCTCAATACTCTGTCCCTCATCTCAGAACCTGGGACTAGTAAAATCCTCCCTTTGTAAATGATAAGATCATTTACAAGTGAATACCTGTCATCCTGTACTGTTCCATCTACTATGCTAGAAGCCCATGGATCCTTAGCATACTCAGCTACTATCAGATGTCTCTAGTCCTCTGAAATCAGTGTAATAGAGCTCAAGTGAGGACGGCGAGATAAAGCATCAGCAACTACATTTTGAGTGCCCTTGACATAGGAGATGTCAAAATCATAAGACTGAAGCTTGCTGACCCATTTTTGTTGCCTTTCGTTCAGATCTCGCTGCCCAAGAAAATGTTTCAGACTATTATGATCGGTTTTAACACTGAATTTACTACCAATCAAGTACTGCCTGAATTTGGCCATGGCATGCATGATGGCCAACATTTCCTTATCATAGATAATGTAGCTCCGTTCAGGACCTCTTAGCTTCCTACTCTCGAAAGCTATAGGGTGTCGATCCTGCATGATAACCACACCAATACCCTCACCACTGGCATCGCAATGTAACTCAAAAGGTTTGGTGAAGTCCGGTAGAGCCAATACTGGACATGTGGTCATGAGAAGTTTGAACTTCTCAAAGCACGCCTATGCTAGTGGTGTCCACACAAAAGCACCCTTCTTAGTCAAATCAGTTAGTGGCGCAGCATGCCGCGAGAATCCACTAACGAACCGACGATAGAAGGCACACGATCCTACAAATCCCCTGAGCTGTGTCAATGTCTCAGGTGTAGGCCAATCGATGATGGCTCGAACTTTCTCTGGATCCATGCTGACTCCTGCACCGCTAATGATGTGTCCCAGATATAAAAGCTCTGCCATGCCCAAAGCACACTTGGACTCCTTGGCGTACAAGGACTCCCTGTCAAGTATACTCAGTACCTCATCCAAGTGAACCATGTGTTCCTCCCATGATTTGCTATAAACCAGGATGTCGTCAAAGAACACCAATACAAATTTCCTCAAGTGAGGATGGAAAACCCTGTTCATAGTAGACTGAAATGTGGCTGGAGCATTGGTTAAACCGAATGGCATAACCAAGAAATCATAGTGTCCACAGTGACATCTGAACGCAGTTTTCTCTATGTCCTCCTCTCGGACTCTGATCTGATGATAACCTGTCCTCAAATCAATCTTTGAGAAGTAGCAAGCTCCATGAAGCTCGTCTATCAACTCATCTATCCGTGGAATAGGATACCTGTTCTTTATTGTCTTCCTGTTGAGCATTCTGTAGTCAATACACATCCTAAGTGTACCATCCTTTTTCTTCACCAAAACAACTGATGAAGCAAAGGGTGACTTACTCGGCCTAATGTGCCCCATAGCTAAAAGCTCCTTAATAGTTTTCTCAATCTCATCTTTCAAACGCTTGGGGTGCCGGTAAGGAGTAATCATGATCGGTTTCGTGCCCTCATCCAGCTCTATAATATGCTCAATACCTCTATCAGGAGGTCTGCCTGGTGGAATTGCACTGAATACCTTTGCATGTTTGATTCGAAGTTCCTGCACATCTGGATGGTAAGAAGAAGCTTGCTGCTCCAACTGTGAAGGCATTAGCTTGCACTCAGCAGCCCACTCTACCATATCGTGGCGAATCAAACGTTCCATTCTCCGGAGTGAAATTTCTCTAAGGTTGCTGTCCTTGATGGCTTTTAGAATATGATTTGTGCCATCTATGCTGAATTTCATCTCCATGTCACGCAAATTAAGCGTGAACTCTCCTATTGCATGAAGCCACTTCATGCCAAGAACTATATCCGTTCCTCCCATGTTCACAACATAAAAATCTGCCTTAAACTCGAAATTGTTGAGTTTCAAAGGCAAGTCAGGTATCATCCTCTCGCAGTTGAGAGTGTATCCATCTGCAACCTTCACACGTATGCCTTCAAACTGCTGAGTTTGAATTCCCCGTTTCTCCACTAACCGTGAATCGATGAAGTTGTGGGTTGCACCTGTATCTAGAAGAGATATGACCCTTTGACCAGCTAGGATCCCACGGAGTCTGAAAGATCCCTCTCTCTGCATGCTGGACATATGAGCCTCCTATAATTTTGTTTCTACTACAATTTCTGCCTCGTTTTCTGACTCTTCTCCATCTGTATCATAGATTGGAGCTTGCTGATCAGAAAAATCAGTCAACGCTTCTCCCTCATAAAACCACTCCATGTGCCTGTTTTGCCCTTTAGGTTTGAGGGGGCAGTCATGATTAAAGTCATACGGACCCTTGCAGTAAAAACAAAGTTTCCTTCTTCGTAAATCGTTCATTGTTTCTCGATCTAAAGGGGCTGCAAATTTCTTTTTTGGATCTGCATTATCAGCCTTCTTCGGATCTGATTTGTTCTCTGTGTAGGAGGTAGTTGGCTTCGAGCCAAATGGCTTACAAGGTGTAGTTAGCTCCATGCTGCGAGCTTTCCTCATGGCCTCCTGTAAAGTAGGTGGATCAAATGCTTTTATCCAACCTTTCATGGGCTCGAAAAGTCCCTCAATGAACAATATGATCAACCTTCTCTCTGAGATTCCTGTCACCATCACGGATAGTCTTTGGAACTCTCCAATGTATGATTCCAAGCTACCCAACTGTTTCAGTTGTGCCAGATCTCTGAAGAATAGTTCAGGATCACGTCTATCAAATCTCTCTACCAGTCTATCAGTAAACTCCTGGTACGAGGTAATCCTGTCATGGTGAAGAGTAGCCATGCCATGAATCCACCAGTCATGAGCCACGCCATCAAGGTGAAGTGCTGCAAATCGAATGGCATCTTCCTCAGGCATGGGACGTAGTGTCAAGAATGTGTCAAGCTTACTGACCCAAGCACGTGCTGTAACTCTACCACTGCCATCAAAGTTCGCCAAAGTAAGCTTATTGGTAGCCTGTCTAAGATCATTCTGCTTGTGTCTAGGCCTCCTGTCATTCCTGCTTCTGGTGTGTTCTCTCTTCTGGCTCATGAATCTATCGAAGTTAAGGTGCTCCTTAACTCTCGGTGGCAATGCATCCCATTCATCATGCATAACCATGATGTTATCTGCAAAATTTATCTCACCACCCTGTTCAAGCATCTGGTAAAAGTAGGACATGTAGCTCTCTCAAAGGTGCGTGCTGGAGCTATGACTCTCTGAGGCTCTCTGTGAACACTGCCTTCAAGATCTCGATCCAGATTCTGAGCTCTATTCATTGTCAAATTTTGGACATTTGTGCTGAGTTGTTGGAGAATAGTCGCCACCTGTTCTTGGCCTGCAACCATGCCTTTGAGCACATCTCTAGCTTCTCTGTCCTCATCATCAAGATGATTCCTGCGAGATCCTTCAGCATCCCTGTCAGCCATGTTATCAAAGCCTAATTCTTCTTCCTGTTCGTCAAACGGAAATGCTGAAAAAGGTTCAAAAGTACTTCTCTGCAAACCTGAACCCCTACGTGAGTAATACCTTTCAAACCTATTCTGATGAGGCCGCATGTAGACTGCTAACCCTGCAGGCTGGCAAGATCAGAGCTCTAATACCACTGTGATGAGCCCTGCTGGCCCTCAACTCAAACCCCAGTAATTCTTTAGTCTTTTTAGTGTTATTTTAGTTTTTTAGAGAAAAGTTCTTAGACAGAAGAGAAGGGGCGCAGCATATAAAAGCTTGTAAATTGAAATACAGAGCAATTTCTCACAGAATGGAAATGCAGAAGATGTTATTTCATTGAAACAATGAGATCATGAATGACAAACATACCAGAATGTCTCCAATTATTTTATTTAAAATAGAAAGCCAGCTCGCCAACCAAGAATGCTGAAAATTGACAATAATGGACGCCAAGCCTCCAGATCTGAGTTCTCCTGCCTCGAAACTGGATACAAGTCTCTGAAAATGCTAGACGCCAAGGATGGAAGACCAAAAGCAATCAAAAGGGAGGCGTTTCAGCCTAACCCTTCACACGCCTCCCTAGGATGCACAAATCCCAAGGTAAACCGTACGGCCAAGGAAAGAATGTGTAATATCCCTGCTGGAAGCCTCTGAATCTGAAGAATGAAGCGCCACAAGGAAGAAACCCTTTCTTATTGCAATCAACATAAAATCTCAATATATATTCTCTGTCTGAATCATGTAGAACCTCTGAATGAAACTCTCAACTGCACTGATTCGATTGATCTTTCACAATCTCAAGAGTGCTCAACACTGAAGAGGTATTGTTCTTCAATGGAAGATTGTTCAAACCCTGATCACAGGAGAATGCACAGGAAATAGCACAAGGCAAAGTCGAAATGTCAAAAAGGTGAGTTTCTCATTGCCAAAAATGCCCTTTTATGCAAAAGGCACGAATTCCAAGAAAGATACGCCTTTTCTCATATTTTAATCTTTTAAATTATATTTAAGTCATTTCAATAGTATTTGACTTAAATACTTGGGCGCACTTTATCAATTTAAGTGATTAAAATATTAAATCACTTTTAGAGAATATTTAAGTGATTTAAAAAATATAAAGTCAATTTGACTTTATAATAGAATATTAAGTTAATAAATAACTTAAATCACTCAAATAGGCATAACTTCCACAAATCATCATAGAATCCTGTGCCGTCAGAAGCTGTCAACTCCTGCGCTGCTAACGCCTGCCGTGAACCAATCACTGGGCTCTGAAAACAAGAACAATCAAACTCTCCAGAAAGTGCCACTGACCCTCTAACCAATCCAGCTAGCCCACAAGGGTCCAATAAAGGGCTAACACACTGTTCCCGAGAACTGTCTAGAGAGGGGACATCACAGTGCCCTTGGCCAGCAAGGGTACTTATCTTTGCCAAACTTAAACATTTTTTTAATATTTTCAACTTTTGTTTTCCTTCTATTCACCGTTCATCAGCCATGTTCGCCAACTGCTAACCACGCTCGCTGTCCGCCGACCACACAACACCATCTGTGTGCAACATCATCACCAGTCGTTCACGTGTTTGTCGATTGTGTTGGTCGTCGATGTTGATGTGTTGGCTACATTCACCATTGCGCATGTGTGATCTGCGAAAACTAGACTTAGTTTATTTTTCGCAATTTTCAACTTTTCAAATTCCCCTCCGTTGTTCACCATTTTTCGAGCATCTTTCGCCATAGATTGTTTTGTGCAACGTTTGAAGCTTAGATTCTGACACCTGGTATCTGGCCATCCTCCATTGATGACCTCAGAGGTCCTAACTTTTCTTCTGAAAAAGCGAAATAGACCTACCAAAGAAAATTTGACTTTTTGACGATTTTGACTGGACTAGTGTGATCGTGACAAAGAATCAACCACTCAAAATCAATTTTAGCCATTTCTACAAAGATTTTATTTTTAGGGTTTTCCCTAAAAATAGGGCCTAAAACCCTATTTTTTTATTTTTTGAAAAAAATTGTGAGCATCTTCTTGACAACAAACCCAAAAAAACCCTACGATTTGTTTATTTTTCATAAATTTATAAAAATAGAAAATGGCTATTTTTAGGAATTTTGACCCTTTTGACTTTTGACGACCATTTTACAAGATTTTGACCATTTTAACCAAAATACCTTAATGAAGTAAAATTTTTAATTTTGGGTACAACAACTAGTTGGTGAGAAAAAGTAATGTCTCCAAATAATGTTAAATGAATGCCTCATGAAGAAATGAGTAAAAAATACCCATATTTGATTGTCCTAAGGTTTTTGGGCCCCTTGGTTGGGGAGACATAATCCAAAATTGATTTGAATGGCTTAGATTGGGTTGATTCTTAAGTCATGCACCTAATTGAAGCAATATTAAGTTCAATCATAGAATTGTTTTAGTAGTGTAATTATTCCTAGAATGGATATACAAAAGGTTTGCGGTTGGAAGATAACTTGCAAGAATTCTTGTTAATAGTCTAGAACATTACCACAAGGCTCATGGAGATATTAGCATTACTTGTTCAAACTTTTAGACACTAACATGTGTATATGTGGCTAGCGACGTGACTTTAGTAGTTAACAAAGTGAAGCTAAAAGTGGGCAATGCTACTAAAGTGTTTGTAGTTAGTTGATGAAGTGTATCATTTGCCTAATGAAGTGTTGTAGAGTGTATTTTGTTAAGAATATTGTTGCTAAAGTGCATCCATTGACTGATGAAGTGTTGTAGGGTGCATTTGGGTAACAAAGTGTCGTGATGGATACAAAAATTATAGTAATTGATGAAGTGAGAAAACAGATAGCTATATGATACAAGTTGCTACTAAAGTGGTCAAATATGTTATTGAAATGGTTGGGGAGGAAAGTTGATGTTTTTAAGGTTTGATCTGGCCATTAACTTTGGAAAAGGCTTTGTGGATTGCGTAGGGCAACAAAACAAAGAGGAGACAATTGTTTTTGTTTTAAGGCAATTGACTTGTGGAGATTGTGGTTAGTGAAGCGTGTTGGTGATAAATTTATAAATCTCTTGCTAGTGACTTAGATTGTTGAAGATGGGCAGTCTGATGGATTCCTAGATGGCCCTAGGTAGCTTCAAATGTCCAATATTCCATACAATTATTTATTTCCTAAGTCAAGAGGCTAGAGGTAAAATATAAGGGAAACTTTAAGACTATTTGAAGGTTCAGTTGGCTTTGAAAGTGACTCTTGTAGTAGATGTAGAAAAAAATGTGGTCTTGTGGAGTTCTATGATTTTAGGAACACAAAAGTGGCAAGAGAGTGTGATTGATAAACTATAACATTCCTAAAAGATCATTGTTGTGGCATTATACACCCCATAACTAGCATCAACTAGTAATGGGTTGTTGAAGGCATACCCATACAAGAGTTTTTCACTCATCTTGGGTTTTCTCTACAAGAAATTTATTGCATCATGTGTGTTGCTTTCTTGAGTGGACTATGTTATTTCTATTCCTTTATTGTTATTTGTTATTACATAATATTTTTTTGAGAGTGGAGTGTGAATTAACCTAATAACCCATGATGGGTGAGCCTTTAGGATAATAAATCCAATGATTTAGGAATCATAAGAAAATACAATGAACACTCCTTCAAACTCATTCTATAAAAATGAACAACAATAGCTAACCCTAAAAATTAAAAATTTGCTCATCAGAAAAAATTTCCAAGGTAACTCTTGAACATTCAAGTAGAAAAAGGCAACATTCACTTTTAATCTAATCTTCTCTAATTCTATGGCTTTCAACACTTACTTGGAACAAAGAATAGGTTAGGAGGCCTATGGTCCTCCTTGGGTTTATCCACCATATGCTTTGGTTACATGTTCATTCTCCCTTGTGCATATAGTGAAAGGCGCTCCCTCACCAATGAACAATACTACTCCCCACAAAATGTTTTTGCAAGATTTATTGCCCACTCCCTTTCTCCCCACCTCCATGATAACATGCGAGCTAGGGCACACTTCAACCAGGTCAAACAAGTGAATTCCTTATCCATCACAACCAAAAGGACACATGACAATATAAGTCCAATCTTTAACATGAATTCTTGACCACTCTTTTTACTTCTCCTTCCCGCTTACCTTTCTACTCCTTTTACAATCCTCTTCACATCACCCTTTCTCTAAACTATGACCAACCACTAGTACAACTCATCAAAAATGACTTAAGCCAAAATCAAACAACACACAAACCAAAACCAGCACAATGAAAAGGGAAAAATAAACAAATAAAAAACCAACTACCACCAATAGAGCATCATAATCAATAAGGAGAAGCTCTCATCGAGAAAATGACTTTTCACCCTCCCATCAAATCTCGAATGGATTAAAAGTTGCCCAAATTATGGGCCCACTTGTAAATTTTTGGATATTAACACAACCTTAATATCACCAACAGTTATATGGGGACAAAAAAGTTTTTTTTTTGCAAGGATGGCAATGTGTGACTGAAAAAGCAACAGATCCACCCAGAATTGGAGGAATACCATATGCAATTAGAGATATTATCATATTACATTTGGGGAAAACAATGGACATGAAAATTGTTTTTTCCCTAAATTAGCACAAAATACTAGTGTATGGAATGGTATAGATTTATTCCAAACAGTTTTTACTGAATCTACATTGATGCTGAGATTTCTGGCTTGTAACTGTGTGATTTTTAACATGACATTTCAGATCAAACTCCATGATCCATCATCAGGACAATGCACATAGAGAAAAGAGTTACAAGCCAGAAATCTCAGCATCATTATCATGGACTGTGAAAACTACATGCTTTGAATCTACATTGTTCCACACTCTAGATATTTTAGCCACCTTAGCTTTTGCCAGTGAAAGATGTCATTTTGTTTGGGGAATGAATCTAACATTTCCATACACCAGCGGTTTGAGCCATTTACCCACAGAAAATTTCAACTTGATGTGCAAAAAGAATGCAATATGAGTGGACAACTTTCAAAACTTGAAAAATAGGTAAATATTAAAACTGAAACACCTAAGATGATCACTTACATGTTTCCCCTCGCTTTATTTAAATGGATTAGCATAGAAAGTGGATCAACTCACCCAAATAGTATCAAGTTGTACTAGAAACGTGTTCACAATACATTGCAATCTGTGTTTTCCCTTGATCTCTTGTACTAGTTAGAGAGAATCGTTTAGAGGATACACTCTTTTGAAAGAAACATAAACTGACATTAGTTGTTTTTTCCTTCCCATCCTAGCTGATTAAGAAAGTTCATGTACAAAGTCCCGATGTATGGGAATTCTAGAATTTTTGTGGCTTATTTTAGAGCACACATGAATACAATTCAATGAGAAGTTCAATAAACAAGTCTGATACACGGCAACACTGGTGATCAATATACTTGAATATTTATTAGTTACAATTTGGAGGTTTTGAACATTTAAAGAGTCCTGAAAGAGGTTTCTTGGGAGCAGGGATAGCCCTTACATCTACAAACCTGACTTCCCCGGGACTAAACAATAGTTCACTGTGCCTGCAATTAGGAAAATGGTAAAAGAGGTAAAAAGATACATCTGTGGAGAGAATAGAAAGCACTTTATAATGCATTTCAACCAATTTCATTACATTAACAAATTTACAGAACTTTTTACCTCCGGAGATCCAGTCCAGTCAGACCTGCCTGAAGAATTGTCAAATTGTCTGAATCGGGTGAGATAATGATCACATTCTGACTGGAATATTGTGTTTCCAATATGGACATGAGTTGTGTCACACGAACAAATACATCAGCAACACTTTCATTTGGAGTTCCATCTGTGAAAGGAGGTGGCCTAAAATTTGGAGAAATTAAATCTGCTGCATATATCTGTTCAATTAAAGCATAGCATATCACTCATTAACTGCTTGAAAAGAAGAAATAAGAAATAGAAAGATGTTCCATTCCAGCAAACCATCATATTGTTTTGCTCACAAATAAAAATTTATGTAAGCTGCAAGACATTAATAACTTGAATAGAACTCCAAAGGTCGGCTTTAGTGGAAATACATCAAAATACTAGTTAAAAAGTTAATGAAGACAAGTAGAGAATGAAACAAAGAATTTCTTGTCAGCAACCATCATTATACTGAATACAAGAAAAACATGTAACGTCCCTTTTCAAAACTAACAGAAATAATAATTTTTTAAGTGGGCCCCATCATTTTATTTTCAAATGGTCAAATTAAATATTGTTATAGGTCCTATATAATGTTTTAAAAAAAGTATTTTTAACACTTTTGTAATCAAAAGGGGCCTTTGGATGTAATTTAAAAGTATTTTTAAATGATTGGAGGGAAAAGTAAATTAAATAAATAAAATAAATGATCCATAAAGGACACTTTACTTAAAAAGAGGTCACGACTCATTTCAATCATCATTTATTTGTCATTTTTCACTTGTTCTAACAATTTTGGAGTTTGAAGCATTTATAGATAAGAGGTGATTCCACCTAGGAATCACAATTCTTCTGAATTGTTGAAGATTTTTTTAAGAGTTGAAGTCATTTTTGGTTCGCTATAGTGTTGCTATAGTAGATACATGATTATTTTATGATTGACTGTTATTTGATGTTCCCAACCATTTAATTCACGTTTCCAGCCCTCATAATGGCTGCACCCTGCATTTGATTATTGTTTTCAGCTATATTTAATGTTGAGCCTAGGTTTTGGATTATTTTCTGCTGCTGTAAGTAATTTTAACCATTGGATCTATTGTTTGGTGATTTCCAGCCTTCAATTTACTGATTTGACAAGGGTTTGAAGAAAGTTTACCATTTGTTGCTGATTGACAGTTTTCAGTCAATTGCTACCATTAAAGAAGAGTTTTCAGCCCTGTTTTCCACATATTGCAGACTATCCAGGCGCCACCACTCTGGATAAGGTTGCCATACAGCCTGTTTTATCTAGTCACCATCATTTCCAGCTTGCATTTGCACAATTTTTGGAGGGTTTATGCCTGTCATACAGTTGTATAGTCTATTGTAAGTGTATTTGTTGACTATTCATAAACTAGAATCCAATAAATACCTTCATTAATTGATTTTCAGGCCTTTACAGGTGCTGAACTAGGGTTTTTAACAGCTGAAAGTGAAATGTTTTCAATATTTTGAGTTGTCATTTATCATAGAAGTCAAATCTGCTATCTATGAATGAATTACAAAGTTTGTATGAGGGTTCTAGCTTCACAACAGTTCCTATGTAGTTCAGATCTGCCTTCATAGCTAATTTATAATCCATCTTGGAGCAATACACTAGGGTTTCAGTTGGTAGTTATCGACGATTGGCATTCTCAACCAATGTTAGATTGCTATATATTTCCTTATTGTACTTATAGTCAGGGACCACATGCATGTATCTTGAAACTATTGCACATCTAATGAATGAATGAACACATGACATCTTATGAGCATTATTATGCATAATTGTTATATTTTGTTATTATGCTATTTCTGTTTACTCTTTGTTAATCGTTCAAGTAGAATTACCGAATAAACATTTGGCGCCATTGCCGATACGAACACTGGCAAAGTATAACTCACAAATGGGAATTGTGGTGATGTAATGGGACAGCCAGCTGAAGAACCTATGCAAGCAAACAACAAAAGGGAAGACGAGTTGACACAAGACTTAGTAAACCTATGGGACATCTCGTTAAAAGAACACGTATAGAGGGATGCTCTTAGGAGAGGGGTCCCTCAAGCCACCATCTGGGACAACCTAACCGTCAACCCAAAGGTTGATCATCTTCTCGACAGACTACCAAGATATTGTACACCATTTCATCATCCTACAAGATATTCAGATTGAGAAAGACCAAGAACAACGTAGGCAACAGATACTATAGCGGTACAAAGAACAAAACAAAAGGGAAGAAGAATGTAATACTGGCCATCAATTTATGCAAATGAATTAATACCCTTAACCTTGAATAAAAACAGGAAATTAATACAAAGTGGTTACAAATCAATGGACCAAAAAATCAGAAGGTCCTTAAGAATAAAATAACAAAGAGAACAATGACGACGGCTGAGGGGTGAAGTTGAAGAAGGCGAGGGATTTTTAAGAGAAAGTTCAAGTCCACCCAAGAGTAGAAGTCAAAGCTGAAGCATAAGTAGAAGCCGTAGTTGGGAGAGAAAGAGAACTTTCTAGACAAGAGAACGTATGAAGGGAGTGTGGGTAGAAATAGCTCAATGCTTACCACTTCCCAACGAAACATACACTAACCTCGTTGACCAAGCCAGAGATTCGTTTGTACCATCAATGTTAGACAAAGGGGAAAGTGAAGAAGAAAACACCAACCCCACCACAGAACCGTGCAAACCATCACCGTCGGAAAAAGAAGGGTCATCATCAGGTGACAAAGAAGGTTCAACATCGAGTGAAAAGGAAGGCAAGGAAGAAACCACCAACCCGACCGTCGAAGAATAGTTTGTACCAATAAAACTGGCCAAAGGGAAAGGCTAGAGAGAACCTACCCACATATGATAGAGACCATACGCCAGATTGAAGACTTGACATTGACAGAAGAATTAAACATTAGAAGATCGAAGCCAATAATGCCAAGACGAAGGGAGCATCGAAAGGACCCCGAAGGAAACCGAGGGTGATGAACACTAAAGAGGGATGAGTGAAGGATTGCAGCATGTCTAAGAATGTAGGGAAAGCACCAGAATGTACAAATGAAAACTCTCCAACCAGGTTACCATCACAGAGGTTGCAACAGGGAGGCAAGATGGTGACTCCCCTAGCAAGTTTGAATGTAGAGCGACAAAAAATTCCATAGTTCACTGGAAATGGGTCAAAGGACCTTGTAAAGCATTATAAGACATGTGAGAAATCTAGGTAGCAAACGGTCAAGATGACAAAACGTATTGGCTGAGAGAATTTCCAATAACTCTCAGAGGGATAGTCATAGACTAGTACACAGAATTGGAAGCAGCTGATAAGAATACATGGGATGCATTGAAAAGAGCATTCCAAGAGGAATTCAAACTCCTAAAAGATGACAATGAAATTGTGGCAAGCCTATAATCGTAGGCTCAAGGAATTACTGGTGAAATTAGAAAACCAACCAGTCGATGGACAAAAGATGGTTCATTGAGGGATTGATTCCTTCACTAAGGAAGAAAATGAAAGTGGTGCCTCTATCATCGTATGTTGATGCCTACAATCAGACGATGGATATAGAAAATGAAGATAAGACATCTTCTTGGGGGAAGAGTTGGACAGACAAAAATGAGAGAACCGACAAGAGTAGCGATAGTGAATCAAAGACAGTCTAGGCTTTATGGAAAGACATGATGAGAATGGTGAAGGAACCAAAAGTCGAGAAAGAATGTACAAAGGAAAGCAAGGACTTATGTTGTACCAAGTGCAAGGTCGAGGGTCACACCAAAGAAAACTACCCAAAAAATTGTTTTGTGACAACTTGCAAGTGATGGGACATTCCATCAAGGAATGCCCATACAACTTGAAGACAAGAAGCACAAAAGTGCTCTTCACCCTAGGGGAACAATCAACCCCTCTGACCACAATAACACTAATGCATCTCTTGGTGAATGCCATAATAGCAGGGCAATAATAATCGGTTCAACAATAGTGAACCAAGAAGCAGAATTCAGTATGACGCTAAGGGAAAACCAATGGTCCAGTGTCGCAAATGCAACAAATGGGGTCGCTTACCAGAGAATGCCAAAGCAATCAAAATAAAACAGGAATGTTGTGCAAATGGTGTGGACCAGGTGATTATGAAGATATTGACTACCCAAAGCAAAAAGGCATTAACATGTTGGAAGTGAAGGAGCAAGACGAGACAATTATGGCAATCACTAGAGCACAAACAGAGAAGGTAGTATACCCAAACCCTCATATGGAAAAGGAACGACTTCAAGAAGCAAAAGCTGAAGTAGAACAAGCGATGGCAAAAGAACAAAGAACCTCCAATGGAACTGCAAGTACCTCATTATGCTTGGAGTCAAAAAAGAACATAGTATGACGTGCTACAGACAACCATACCAATCAATTTGATAGACCTACTTCAAACCATGGCACAATTGAGAGTGGCAATCACAAACATGGTCAATGACAATCAAAGTCAATGAAAGGAAGGCCAAAGAGAAGACATGATAGTAGCCGCCACCCAAAGGCAAACAATTCATCAACCCAATGCTGCTGACAGTGAACATAGGCAAGAAGCTGACTATCGTCCAAATGGAGATTATGGGGAAGAACTTGACAAACACTATCGTCGATGGAGGATCGGTAGTAAATGTATTGCCTAAAGATACATGGAAGTGCCTAGGGAAGCCAACCCTTTACCCACCGACATTCAATTAATTGGCATCGAACAACATGGTATCAATTGCCATTGGCAACGTTGATGGGGCAGAAGGTGACAATGGGGACCCAATTGTTCCTACTGAACTTTGTGGTCATTCCATTGCAAAAGAAAGCATGTGATGCATTGCCCGAGAGGGTATGGCTGATTGCAGCCAAGGAAAATCATAATTGGAAATGAAACACCCTCTCTATAGAAAATAACGAGAGGAAGTATGTGATTGACTTGAGGAATCAAGTGGTGAGTGAAGAAATGGCATCTTTTTGATTCGAAGTCGGAAGGAGGATCAAGGATAGAAAAAGAAGATTTATGGAACCGAATGACAAAAGAGACCTTGACATTCAACAATGCTCGAAGTACGAAACAAGCTCCCTCAATGGACTTTTTTATTGGCAAATGGAAGATTACAAAGTGTTCCAACATGATTGCAACATGTTGCGGGTTGAATAGATTGAAGAAGAAGAAGATGAAAAAGCTACAACAAATTGGACATTTCATCCAAAGTACGAAGAATATGAGGGAGTAGCCAAGTTGGATGACACGCCAACCCATAGCTTTGAACGGGACAAAGTGATCAAGTACAAGGAGCCGAGAATGAGGAAGGTGAATTTATGAGAGGAGAGTAATCCATGAATGATTCTAGTTGAAGACGATTGGAACCCCATATTGAAAGTGGTAGCATTTAAGATTTTCACAAAATACAAGGACGCTTTCGCATGGACCTACAAGGACTTGAGAGGGATACCTCCAAAATTGTGTAAAAAGAATTCCTCTTGTACCGAGAGCACAACTTGTACGAAAACGGCCCTACAAAATGAACAAGAATTATGTTGCAAAATTACATAAGGAAATAGAAAAGATGTTGGAGGCCGAAATAATCTTTAAGGTCAAAGTTCGTGATTGGGTCTCTTTGATAGTCATAACATTGAAGAAGGAATTCGAACAAATTCGGATATGTGGACTTCAGAAGTTTGAATGCAATCACCATAAAAGATCTATTCCCAATTCCGTTCACCAACTTGATATTGGAAGAGGTTGTTGGTCGTGAAATCTACTCATTTATGGACAAATTTTCCGAATACAACCAAATAAGCATAGTCAAGGAGGACAATTTGAAGACTACGTTTGTAGTCAAGGATGGAGTGTACACATACAACCAAATGCCATCGGTCTATGGAATGCTTCGAAATTTTTTCAAAGGATCATCTTATACATCTTTGATAAGATGTCGATTGGAAACTTCAAAGCATTCCTAGATGATTGGTCGATCTACAACAACCAAGAGACCCATTTGAAAGCACCAAGGGAATGCATGTAATGGTGTAGAGCAGCACAACTAGCATTGAACCCAAAGAAGTGTCGATTTATGGTACCATAGGGAAAATTGTTGGGGCACATAGATTGTAAAGCTAGATTGAAGACAAACCTAGACAAAAAATGAGTGATCGTATAGATGGAAGCACCCAAAAACATCACAAGAGTAAAATCATTCTTGGGTCACATCAACTATTATAGAAGATTTATTAAAAAAAATTATTAGATGCCCTACCCACTCGACGTATGCACAAGAAAGGGCCGACCATTCACATGGACTAAAGACAAGGATAAAGCCTTCAATGAATTGAAGGTATGATTAAGAAGTTCACCAATCCTTGCATACCTGAATTGGAGTAAAGAGTTCCACGTACACGTCGATGCAATGAACTATGCAATTGGAGCAACACTAGCACAAGTGGGACCCCAAGGGTTGGACCATCTAGTCTTCTTTGCCAGCCAATTGTTGTAAAAGGTAGAGAACTATAGCATGACGGAGAGGGAAGCACTAGGGATGGTCTACTCAGTGCTAAAATTCAGACATTACTTGTAACACTGTTCACCTTCTATGTCAATCATCAGACCCTTATGTATCTGGTGAACAAGCCAATAATCCAAGGTCGAGTGAGTAGATGGATTTTATTATTGCAAGAATTTACATTCACTAATATTGTTCAGTAGGGGAAAAGCCATGTCATTTTCAACCAACTATCTAGGATCAAGTTGAGTGAACCACCCGATGGATTGAATGAAGACTTTCCAAATGCCCATCTATTTTTTATTGTAGCACTACCTCCAATGTACCAGAGCATCAAAGAATACCTATCCACTTCTACTTTCTCAAAAGAAACTCCATCGAGAGAGAGAAGGAAACTAGTCCTAAAGAGTAAAACTTTCCAACTCATCAACGAATTATTATACAAAATGGGGTCTAACCATGTCCTAAGGCAATGCGTCTTTCAAGAGGAAATACTAGGAGTACTCAAAGAAGCATAGGAAGGGCTCCCCGAAGGACATATGGGAATGAACGCCATTACTTGAAAATTTTTGCTAGTAGGTATGTGGTGGCTGATGCTGCACACAGATGCCTGAGAATGGGTTGTGGGATGCAACACTTTCCAAAGAATTGGAAAACCATTGAATAGAGACTGCATGTCATTGTTCCCATCATAGCCCCAAGAAATATTTGAGAGATGGGGACTTGATTTCATCGGTCCACTTAAATTTAGCCAACTACATCGATGTAGATACATTATTGTAGCCACATAATACCTAAGAAAATGGGAAGAAGCCAAAGCACTCCCAGACAACACAACAGGTTGTACGGCAAGGTTCATCTATGAGAAAATTGTCACCAAGTACGACATCCCCATACAAATTACCAATGATAGGGAGGACACTTTGTGAACCACGTCATTCATCTCATGATGACAGAGTTCCGCATTTTTCATAGCCTATCAAGCCCGTACTACCTGAGAGTGAATGGATAGGCTAAATCTACGAACAAAGCACTCGTCTCCATCAGGAACAAGTTGTACGACATCGAAGAAGACTGGGAAGAAAAATTTCCAGCCGTACTATGGGCTTACCAAATGACATACAAAGTGATGGCAAGACACACACCATTCCACTTGATCTATGGCTAGGAAACCATAGTCTCGACCGAATACATAGTACCATGCCTAAGGATTCCCGTTGAGAATCAACTAGGCGACATGGAGAGTTTGCAAGAGCAACTATTCTAAGAAAAAACTTGATAAACAAAGAGTGCTCACACAATGGGCAATAGAGGTAATGCAAAAAAGAAGGAAGTATTGGCACAACAAACATCTCAAGCAAGTGAACTTCCAACTTGGAGAGTTAGTTCTGAAGTATAATGGTCATAACGAATTAAAACCAAGAAAGTTCAAAGTGAGATGGCTCGATCCCTTTAAAATCTGAGAATTCTCTCATAACAGGCCTATCAAGTTAGAGAATCTGGACAACACTCTACTAAAGGACAGTATTAATGGATCAAAACTAAAGCCATACAAGGAGAGTCAAAGAATCCAATTGCAATCAACATGCTAGACTAGATGGCAAACGAAAGTGATGCAAGAGTGGAAGAGAAACCTATCATGCAAGAACCAAAAGGGCCAGCAACAATACCTATCATGCGAGAACCAAAAGGACTAGAAGGCATAGCGGTAAAACTCAGTATACAAGAACCAAAAGGAGTGGTGGTACCAAGAGTCCATTGGCACTTTACAAATGTGCTCTTTGGACCACCTATTGAATGGATCAAGTCGCATGGCAGATGGCATTGGAAAGCACCTTATTTAGGACAAAGGACAAGATATATTAGCTACGAACTAGACGAAGATCATAAAAAGAGGAAGACCATAGAAGAATAGCACAACTCCACTGGAGAACATTGCAGAATAATCAAAGGAAGAATGACCTAGCCTACGACCAATGCTGATGGCTAAGAATTGCTTTGTAGCAAAACATTAAGGATACAATGAAGACATCATCCAATGGGCAATAGATCATAACATGAAGCCACCTTCGCTACTATTCCAACGGGTTACGGCGAGTAGTACATAATCTGGCGCCACCCCCCATAGTGGAAGGAGAGGAAGTTAAGTGGTATCAACAAAGAGGTGAAATGTACATTGATGGCAGCCAAAAGGCTAAAGGTATGCAAAATCCACCCTTACTGGAATTTTTTTATTTAGAATATGTCAAAAAGTGTTGTGAGTACAAATGCTATAAAAGACCATAGAAAATTTGTATGCGACCCCAAGCTTCAGAAATGAAATTAAAGCAAAAGTCGAATGAAAAGGAAAGAAAAGAAAAAGAGAAAATGGAGAAGATAGAAAAAGAAAAAAATTGATTAAAGTGCTAGAATTGAGAAATCTTAAAATATCAAAGTGGAAAAATATTAAAATATTGAAGTTGGAAAATAAAATTGGAGAAATATTTAAATACTCAAGTTGACAAATATTAAAATATTGAAAGGAAAAAAGTTAAAGTATCAAAATTGAAAAATATTATAATATTGCCCTTTAAAAAGCAAACAATGCGACCTTCCTCTCCAATTAATTCTTAGACGGTACAAAGCAGAGCAAAACAATTGACCATGGTACAGACCAAGAGCATATGGCCTCTCCTAATCTCTTGCACAGTACATCCCTCCCTCCAAAAACAATATGGCAAGTATAGGAAGAAAACACTAACAGCATATGGCCTGTACGATGACGAAGAGGATTTCATATTGTACGGCGATGAAGAGGATTTCACATTGTACAACTAATAGGAGAGAACGCATAGCGGAGGTGGCATCATCACTCAACTGTACGGCCCGTGAAAGTACATCATCTGAAAACAAGATACATTTATACCGTATAGTAAAAGTAGTGCAGACTGCAAAGAATAATGCAAAATACGACCAAGGAAAATGCACACAACACAACATCACACCATACAGAGGTTTGTTGTACGGTCAAAAGAGGCCATAGGGAGGTCTATCGTACGGCTAGAGAAGGTAGAATTTTTTTTGACTACATGGTACGGTTCATCATTGTAAGGACCATATTGCTTGCAACAATTCACCATGCAGATCATGCCTTGGTACGGTGGTTTCAGCCTTCAGGTACAGCCAAATTCTTTAAAGGCACGACATTCATTCAAAACTTTCGTATGGTTTGGATTCATCGTCACCAACATGGTCTTGGCATTGTCTGTACATTTCAGTCACCAGCCACGGCCCACACCAATTTGCAAATTTTCCCTGCATAGTATGGATATCCACATCAATAGATAGTTATTACAACCGTCTTTGGAGAAAGTATCGTCCATTTAAATTTAATTATGAATTGCTAGAAACACATTTCAAAATAATTTTTGCAAAGATGGATGCCAACAGTAGCAAAGGAAACAGGGCATTGCAACATTATAGGCCCCAAATTGCCATAGCAAAAACCAACAAAGGGAAGGAGGCTAAGACTAGAATCGATGCAATGACGTGGGAAAGTCTCATTGGTAGTGAATGTCGAACATGGTGGCAGAATAACCAAGATGATCATGTGTTGAAGGTGGCATTAAGACATGCACAAGTAGACAAATCTATAATATTTTTTTAATTCTCAGGAATTTGAGCCTTATTTGAAGGCAATGGTGACAAAATACAGCAGTCACACAAATTTGTAATTGATTACAGAAGCTGCCAACTGACCATTTCATTTTGGCCAGCAAATTTCAGCAGGGTGTTCAGTATACCTTCCACAAGCACAAGTGTTTGCAAGCCCATAGGGAAGATCACCCTACAACATAAAGAGGAATCCCTTCTTAGGATATGCTGACCAGATTTGATGTAGTAGGAAAAATATAGTATATGGAGTGCGAGAGATAGGGGTTTGTGGAAAAGTTTTATGGCTACAACTGAATGGAAGTGTATTATGGATTTAATTAAATGCCGACTAACAAGTGCCAGTCAGGCATCGGATGTAGCCATATGGATGATTGGTTATATGATTGGATTGAGTATTGGAAAAGTATACAACTAGGCAAGAATGTTGTCAGAAAGAATTAGAGAGTTCATTGCACAAAAACACAAGGCATTCTACATGACGCAACATGCCATCACTCTTTTCCTCGACACCATTCATACTCAAGTTCTTGCCGAGAAATGGGTTAAGTTTCAACTTGTATCCTAGCTAGATCCTTCATGGCCAATGGAATTTTACTCGACGTCCCTTGATATGCACACATCTAGGGGAGAGGAGACAACACAACCAATAAGGAAGAAAATAAAGCAAAGGAACGTGTCCGAAAACAAGGGAGATAGTGCTGAAGACTATGATCCTATAGAATTGTCATCCTCTACATCAACCACTACGCCAATAGAGGAGGTATCACTTGCTACTGATGCACAATCTTTACCAAAGATGGAAATAGATGAGGCGATACCCGTCAGCGAGACACAATAGTGCCACTACAAGTCACACTCCCAACCACACTACCAGTGCCAGTAGTGCCAACCATACCGCAAGTTACACTGCCAGCACCATTGCCAATTGCATTGCCAACAACACTGCAAACACTACCAATTAGCTGCACAAGACTTGCCACACACCAAGCCATCAGGTGAGGATCAAGAGGAGTCAAGTGAATTCGAGGGGATAATCATTGAGATCACTAAGCTCGATGTGACAGACCCACTTGGCATAGGCCAGCGATATATATAGGATCTCTAGTCTATGGCGGTGGTGATGCATGAGGTTCAACAAATACCTAGGCAATTAGACATAGGGAATTCTCTACCGGTGGCAAGAGAAGTCCAACATATATGGACATGTGTGTAGACGGAGTATGAAGGGGAGTTTATTCGTTGCTTCACTTCTCGAGGATGGCCAGAAGTAGAGACTCCCGAGATGATGGCAGCTTGGCACCCTGCCAAGCCTTCGGTAGGGGTGAGAGATGGGAGAGTGATTTCAGCCTTGTTTAGCATAGAGACCTCCTTCAAAGATGAGTTTTATAGGTTGAAGTGTCAGATCACCTCCACTAACAAGATCACACAACATAAGGATGCGGCCCTCTGGATGGTATAGATAATACAAGCTGCGTTGGCTGAGTGTACACAAAAGTTTCAAAAACAATTGGCTCAGCAAGCACAGCTCACTAAGCAGAATGTGCTAGAGTGATGGCCACAAAGGCCAAATTGGCAGAGGAGGTTGAGCAAACCAAACTTCAGTTGGTGGAAGCTGCACAGATGGCGAAGGCAGCGAGGGAGCGCCAAATTGGTAGCAAACCACCATTTGAGGTTGCATACAGAGGAGATCCACAAGCTTCGGCTACTCTGATCCCCGACGTCCACCCCCACATCTTCTATGCATCTAGGGATGTAATGTCCCTGACTTCCGAATAATCACCACTAAGTTAATTTAATTAATTAAATATTAAATTGTCCTAAAATAATATTTTGGATGTTTATAGTTAATTGATTAATTAAATGTTAAACTAACCTCATTAAATAATATACTCAAAAATTAAACGAAGTTACTTTACGGAGGAACAAATATTTAAAAAGTGGTCAAGTATAAAAGGAAAGGTTAGAAAGGAATTAATCATCTTGTGAAATAATTATCAGGAAGATTTTTGCAGAGCAAAACTTTCAAGAGAATCGAGGACGAAAACCCTTCAACAGGTGGATTGGATGAAAACTCGATTCATCTACTAGGTGGATTCATCTCAAAATTCACAGTTGGATTTCAATGTGGGAAATTTGTGAAGTCTTCTTCGAAGACAAATTTCAAATACAATGGTTGAATCTCTAGCTATAAGGTACTTTAGTGGTATTTAGTTTACAAAGATATTTAATTGGTCTACCCAAAATAAAGATTGGTTGTATTATGAGTTGAAGGATTCAGAATAAATGTGAACAAAGACGTTTACAGTAGGTTTTGTAGATACATTTATGAATTTAATATTGCAATACATTGACTACAACGCTGGTACTATTATGGTAGTAGTTGGGTTTATAAAAAATACATAGGCACTCAGAAATAATGTCTTATTGAAGTCCTCAACTCCCTATGACTGCATGATTATAAACTATAACGACCTAACCCTTGTGTGAAATAAAAATTTCTTAATTTTACATCAGACAAATAAAGATAACGAGTAAGTAGCCATTGTAACAAAAAATTTCCTTTCTTTTAATTGAAAAAATTTCAACATAATACAATTCATTGCCTTTCATTACAATAAATGACTTCTCCTTTTCAACTAAACATCAAAGTAAGAATACATAAAAGTACTAAACATAGCTCAATGAGCTTTTGAACAAATAGTAGTAAGAAAGTCCAGGAGTTCCGCCTTTCAAATCTTGATTCATCAGTAGCCTGCTGTGGAGGAGAAACATCACTCGGGCGTTATTCCGCCAACCACGAACTATAATGTGGTCCCCCGCACATTTATTATTCACTAGATGAACCTCCCTTCGACGAAGAGATTGGTCGAGTAACCGATACTGTTAACCAACTAAGCATAGTGGTGTGTCATACATAACTAGATCCTGTGCAAAACGACATCCCTCGATCTAGAATGTAATATGGGATCACGGTGAACTGACAGTGTAATCATTGCCCAATCTAAGAGGATGTAGGTACATTACACTACTTTGGCCAAAGTGTTCTAGTTCAGTAAATGACTGAGAGAGTCATCTATCACATACACTACTCAGGGTCGATTTGACTTAGGGCTATCTTACACTACACATAGGTTTTGTCCTCCCCTGGATAAACATTTATCCTAGACTAACCTACAACATACTATCTACTAGAAATGAAACATTCAACAAGTAACTTACACAATCCCTCCCATTCAGGAAATCTTTATCCTAGGAATAACTCAAGCTTATCTAAGTTAACCTAATAACTTAAGCTGATAGATCTTACTTGTCCTTTGCCTTCATTTCGATCCTAGTAAATAGTAACTAATACCAACGTATTCTCCTTATATGGAGATCATACAGTTATGCAATTCACACAAATATGCATCTTTAACCTTTATACAATTCACTTCCTAAGTACAATCAGGTATGCAATTCATATAATAACTCGTTTTCTTTGTAACATAGAAATGCAATTTATGAAATGACTTCCTACCTATGCACAAGCAGTAAACACAAAGGACCATAATATTTTAATATTCAAGAACATAATTGATAGTAGAAGAATATCCCATGCCTGATATTTAGCCTTCCTCCAAATGATGAAGTCTCAGTCTATCTTCACAGCACCTCAACTCAATTGATCAACTGGAAAATTCCTCACAAGCCATTGCCTTTCCCACTCAAAATAAACTCTCAAGTTGCTATATTCTTCACTCAGAATTATACTTCTGTAATAATGATTATTCAGTCTGTTATTGGTCACAGCTGAATAAAGATAAAACTCAAATATTTTGATGATGGTGGATTGGTAATTCCTCTATTCACAACTATCAGAAATGTATATGATTCTCAGAAAATAAGCTTCACAAGATAATTCTCCAGAAGTCAGGTGAAATTCGTAATCAGTAAGTACAGAAGAATGAACAAGGCGGCTATTTATAGAGCCCCCAACCCATCGAATTTCCACTTTCACTGGCATGTAATTTGTCAGAACTGTGTTTCGAATGTTTCAACATGAAATGTGGCGGGTTTCTTACTCCTTATTCAGCTTCCCAGAGGTGAGTCGACCTCCATACTTTGACAGCAATTTAAAGAACAATTCAAACTTGATCATGGTGAATAGAGAAGAATTGACACCTAGAGGCGTCTCCTTAAATATGGCGCGAATCATGAAATCTGGCGGGTGAATCATCTTGCAAGAAAAGGTCATGGTTATTTTCCAAACACCTTACTTCTTTACTAGCTAAGTCGACTCAACTCATTACTGCGTATGAAACATTCTCACTTCCAGGTTGTGCGCATTTTCCAGGCGCGTATTTCTCAGCGCTATTTTCCATTTTCACGCATTTAGTGTTTCAATAGTTGAGAAGTAAATATTTCGATCTGAATAGTTTGAGACATAAATATTTCATGCAGTAGGAAATATTTCGATTTCCTAAGTTTAAGTGATTCAAATTGAATTGAATAAGAAATAGCCCGATTCCATAGTTGATAATCAATAATCAATTGTATGATATTTCAATCGATTTCCATAGTTTAAATTTTAATATAAACTCAAAGTGGACTATAATTTAATTTCCAATAATGAGACTTATAATATTAAACTTTATATATATTATATATTATTTATATATATATATATATTAGAGTAATAATAATTAATATATATATATATATGTATTTAATTACTCCATGTCATTTATATATATATATATATATATATAAACACACACACACACACACACACACACATATATATATATATATATCATTTTGTAACCATATCGTAATCTGATATGTACATATATATGGAAATTGTTAGGCAATAATAATATAATATTATTAAAATCCACATATATTAGGTTGTGTATACATATACATTTATATACCTCAATGTACACGTATGCGTAGGTATACCATATCAATACATCCATACGAGCATATCCATCTGCCGATCATACGCCTGTATCGATATGTATATACATATGGATACGTGTATATACTATATATATATATATATATACCCACTCAACCTATTTCACTTACATCCATTCATGTTACCATCATAATGATCGTAATACAACAAGACAGGTATATAGATAAACATCACTCACAAAAGCATAAAGAAGTAAACAAGACTCCTAATGCCAATGTCAAAGCTATGGATGACTTATCTAGACCAACATAACTGACTTGGTTCACCCAAACTACAATGACGTGTATGTATGCTTAGATAGTTCACATTACCGGTTAAATGACCAAGCTCCTCTCTCGAGTGATATTTCCCCTCCACCTGGAGGAATGGTTCACATACCTACATCCACTGACATAAACTCACGACAGTCATATGTTCATAACAATAGCAGTATATATAAACATCACAAGATAAATCAACATGATTCATTAACCTCCTTATGCAGTATTTCACCATGAATAACATCAATTGAAGCAACATGAAATGAGACACTCATTAAATGTAAAAACACTCCTATTGATAACAAGGTACAACATATTTTATTCATTCACAGAATTCTCTTTTACAATCATTTATTCCCTATGCAATACTAATATCTAGTAGGTATACAATCGGGGTGTAACATGCTTCCCCCCCTTATGAATCATCGTCCCCGATGACCTAAGGTATTATTTCAAACATAAAAAGTCTAAACATAAATTTATTTTCCATTCTCAAAAGCTTTGAGAATGTCTGGAAACTTCCTCTGAATTTCCTCATAGTCTTCCCATGTTGCTAAGTCCTCCGTGTACTAATCCCATTGGACTTTGCATTGAGAGAGATATCTTTGTTACGTAAGTGAAGCTTACATATTTCTAGCACCTTTACGGGCTCGAGAGTTACTACTCCGGGATCCTTTACCTGTAAAGCAGTCCAATCAATAACATGACTATCTCCTGGGATATACTTTTTAAGATAGGACACATGGAAGACATTATGCATTTTGGCAAGAGCAGGTGGTAAGGCGATTCGGTAGGCTACAGGGTTTATTTCCTCAAGTACTTCAAAGGGTCCAACATATCGTGGGGCCAACTTAGAAGATTTTCCAAACTTGATGGAACTCTTATGAGGCTTAACTCTCAAAAGTACCTTGTCACCTATAACAAAATTATGGGGCACTCTCTTGGCATCTGCATAGATTTTCTGTCGACTGTTAGCTTCCGCTAACCTTTGCTTAATATCCTTCGTCTATTCATACATTTCTGCTAACATCTCAGGTCCAAGACTTATTCGATCCTCAAGTTTATCCCAACTTATCAGAGTTCGACACTTTCGACCATATAAAGCTTTGAATGGAGCCATTCCTCTAGTAGAATGATATGAGTTATTATAAGCAAATTCGACTAAGGGTAAGTATTCTTCCCACTTATATTGTTGATCCATGCAATATACTCTAAGTAGGTCCTCTAATACTTGATTCACCCTTTCCGTCTGCCCATCCGTCTCCGGATGATATGCTGAGCTAATATTTAACTAAGTCCCAAGTGCAGAAAACAAAGTTTGCCAAAACCTAGAAGTGATTCTTGCATCCCTATCAGAAATAATCTTTTCAAGAATTCCATGCAATCTGAACACTTCTTGTACAAACTTTCTTGCTATGACTGGCGCTCCATCAATTAAATTCCCTGATATAAAGTGTGCCACTTTTGTCAATCTATCAACTACCACTAGTATGGCATTGTGCTTGTTCCTGGACATAGGCAGTCCTTGTACAAAATCCATACTAATTACTTGCCACTTCCATTTTGGTATGTCATGAGGGTATAACAGACCCGCAGGATGATGATGTTCAGCTTTCACCCTTTGACATTCAAGACAACTAGCCACAAAACTAGCGGCATCTCCTTTCATTCCTTTCCAGAAATATAAGGGTTTCACATCCGCCATCATTTTTGTCACTCCAGGATGACCGAAATATGATGCCTCGTGAATTTCCTTCCACACAAGATTCCTTAACTCTTTGACATCAAGTACATGCATTTTGCCTTTGTACCTCAGTAATCCACTAGGTTCAAACTGAAAACCTTCATATCTAGGGTTTTGTGGATTTTCCTTTAGTGCTTGTTTTACTTGCAAGTAGTACTCATCGTCTTTGCATTTTTGTTGTACTTGCTCTTTAAAATCGGTATGAATTGCTACTATCGAAGCAATGTGGCGTCTCCAACTTAGTGCATCAGCAACTCGATTTTCTTTTCCCTTGATATAGTTGATATTAAAGTCATAATCAGCTATCAACTCCAACCATCTTCTCTGTCTAGCATTCAAATTTGGTTGAGTAAAAAGATACTTTAATCCATTATGATCAGTTTTTAGCTCAAAGGGCTTTCCCAACAAATAATGTCTCCACATTTGCAAAGCATGAACTACAGCTGCTAATTCTAAATCATGCGAAGCATAATTCATTTCATATGGCTTAAGCTTCCTGGATTCATATACAATTACTTTTCCATCTTGCATCAATACTCCACCTAATCCTTCTCCACATGCATTAGTAATAACCATGAAATTCCCTTCAGGATCAGGTACTTTAAGGATAGGTGCGGTAGTTAACTTCTCTTTGAGTAGGTCAAATGATTTTTGACACTTCTCATTCCATTCAAACCTTTTTCCTTTCCTCTACAAAGAAGTTATAGGAAAAGCAATCTTAGAAAAAATTTCCACAATTTTTTTGTAGTATCCTGCCAATCCCATAAAACTTCACTTCTGACACGTTTTTGGGTGTAGGCCACTGAACAACTGCAATTCCTTCTACTGAGATAACATGACCCAAATAATGTACTTTCTTCTGGAAAAACGTACACTTAGATAGCTTTCCATACAATTTATGCTCTCTTAACCATTGCAAAACCATCTCAAGATGTTTGCAATGTTCTTCATTTCTAGAATATATCAGAATATCGTCTAGAAATACTAAAACAAACTTATCCAGATAATCTCTGAACACACTATTCCTAAGGTTCATGAACGCTGCTGGTGCATTTGTTAAACCAAATGGTAAAATAGTGAATTCATAGTGTCCATACCGCGTTCTGAAAGCAGTTTTAAAGATATCTTCATTCTTAAGCAGTTTTAAAGATATCTTCATTCTTAACTCTTAGCTGATGATATCCAAATCTCAAATCTATCTTTGAAAACACAGCTGCTCCTTTCATCTGGTCAAAAATATCATCAATGCGGGGTAGTGGATACTTATTCTTGACCGTAGCTTTGTTAAGCATACGATAATCAATGCACAATCTTAACGTTCCATCGTTCTTCTTGACAAATATCACAGGTACTCCCCAAGGTGAAACACTTGGTCTTATTAGCCCTTTTGACAACAATTCATCCAATTGTGCTTTCAGCTCCATAAGTTTTGTAGTAGTCATTTTGTAGGGTACCTTGGATATAGGTTCAGATCCGGGAAATAGATCAATAGAAAAGTAAAACACTCTCTTTGGCAGTAAACTAGGTAATTCATCAGGAAATACATCTGAAAATTTCCTTAAAATGGGATACTTCTCCATATCAGTTTTCCCGCTTTCCTCAAATTCCCCATCTTCTAGTTCTCGTTGACTTTGACAATCAAAATTTTCACTATCACACTTCGATCTTTACAGCAAAGAGTTTGTTGGCATAACAACTAACACCTCTGGAGTGCAAGTTGGTACGGACAACTATGCACACTACGTGATGAGTGCTCTTCAAATTAGGAGGGGAAGCTCCCTCGTTGTGCGGAAAAAATGCTTGAAAACTAAACTAAACTAATTCCTGTCTTTTTGTCTCAATTGAAAGAGGCACAAGGTTTGCGAAAAACTTTGAGCGTTGCAGTCAAGGATTTTTTGGTTTCGCAAGTCCTAACTACAACTCAAAACTAACTAGCTTAAACTATCCAATCTCCTCAAGAAAGCAGAGCATGAGGAAACGGAGCGGGAATGATCTTACACGATAAACCGGGTACAGATTTACAACATGAAGGCAAGGTGGGCACAACTATTTGCTTGTCTGAATAGGTTTATTATCACACACATCATACGATAAGCTTTAAGTACAGATTCTCAACGTGAAGGCAAGGTGGGCACAACTATTTGCTCAATCTGAATAGGCTTATTAGAAACACAACACAAAGGATAGCCAACTAGGATAGTAAATTGCATAGATGAAACACGCAGACAATTTACGATCGAACTAGCCACTATATCTAACTAAGATAAGCATTCACCATAATAACTGCATGAAACCCGAGTGGCATAACAATTCATCATCATAATAAATACTCGCGAACAAATACAGAAAAAGCAATATTACAGGCAAGGTGGGCTCAGCACATATTACTCTCTCGTGCAAAAGTTATTTACAAATGAGCAGAAAGCTCTTATTTATAGACATCGAAAGGTGTAGGGAACCCTAAAATCACCTTGAGTCAACTACAGTCTTGCAATGCATGTAAGATTTATTGCTAAACCCTAATAAAGGAAACTATACAGTTAACTGGAAAGCTACCATCAGTTAACCAGTACATCTAATCTAAATGGACAATGTGCAAGCATGCACGTCCTTATTGAAAGCAAGTTAACTGGAACACTACCATCAGTTAACGAAAACCCTAAATGTAACTCCAAGTCCTACAAAATATCTCTGAGGATAAGATAGGCATGCGTGCATGGTCCCAGCAAAGAGAACTGAAGATGAAAGTCGAGTTCTAATTGCATGCTCCTGATTTTGTCCTCGCAGTCAACTGCAAGTTCTAACTGACTGATCACTGGCTGTTATCTCGAGCAACTAACCTCTCCACGAGGTTGTTGACTGCATCATTATCAGGAGCACGTCATATTCTAACTGCCAATTCACTGGTTGTCAGCAACTCAAGCAATCCTGGAAATCTCCACACACTTAAACTGGCATTTCACTGACTGGTAACTCTAGCGGCTCCGTAACTGAAGTGATGGCCACTATTTCTTTTGCAGCTTTACGCTTCTGTTTTTCACTCTTTTCTCTATGGAAGAGTGTTGCATGATGAAACCACGAAGTTTGACTGTGAACCCTCTAGTTGTGAAAAATGCAAACGAACTGTTGCCCACACAGAATTCCAACGGCATCAATCCTCTAAACTAGCCTTTGAAGCCTATCAGCTATACGAGGTGGAAACCATGTGGACTTGAATGACTACGCCTGTCAACCCTCTAGATGCGCTTGATACAAATCGGTGTCAGCTTTTCTGATGAAATCATGAATTAAGACCGATTTGGTCTTGAATTCAGTCTGTGTGTACTGCATTCTGAAAAACTCGCCTATTGACTGTAAACTCGACTATGTTCTAACAACTTTCTCCGGAAAGCTAAAAGTGCCCTGCTGAGGCTAAAAATACCCTGTCGGAGGGCAATTTTCGCCAAAAATTTGAGAAGTGGGTTTTGTGCAAAAAATGATTCTAAGCAAACCCACAACGTCAGAATTGCGAAAAAATGCTATTTAGCTTGACATGCAAAAGCTTTTCAAAAAAAAGCAACTAGGGGCAGCAGGGGCTGCGGGGGCAATTTTTTCGAGAAAATCTGAAATATGGGTTTTGTCCAGAAGATGATTCTAAGACAACCCACATCGTCAGATTTGAAAAATATCGACTTTTACTCCACCATGCAAAGGAATTTCAGTTGAGAAAATCAAACCTTCGAGAATTGAAGCTCTAGAGCAAATTTTCCTGAAAAATTCTAACACATGGGTTTTGTAGAGGAAGCTATGTCGAACCAACCCAGATGATTTGTTTTGTCAAAAGTTTCCGAATTCTCGAACATGCGAAAGAAATTAAGACGAGAAATAGAAGAATTTAAGATAGAAGATAGAAGTTTTTAATGCTCTTCTTCTGCTAAAATCGCCATCTTGTCTTGATGTTTGCTGATAAATCTGGACTTGTACCTGCAAAAGAAATCTGAGAACAATCTCTATAGTGTCTTCGAATGTTGAATGTTGAAGAATTCGCCTACACAAGTGAGAAAATTCGCTTTGGTCTTCAACTGTGTGAGAGAAGAATGGACGCCATCTTGAATAAATGGAAGAATTCTTTGCTTAATGGCACCAACTGCAAGAATAAATGTGATGAGCCTTGCTAGCTCACTGCTCAAACCCCTGTCTTTTTCTTAAGTCTATTTGTGTTTTTTAGTTTTTTAGAGAAATTTTGTAGACAGAAGAGAAGGGGCGCATCATATAAAAGCTCACAGAATGAAAACTTGAGCAAATCTAATCAAACTGAAATTGGAGAAGGTGTTTATTATCATCAACAATGGATTCAAAACATATAAACATACCCGTAAGCCTCCAGATTTTTTAAATAAGAAATCCGATCAAAATAGTGAAGAACTGACGAAAACTGGAGTAGAAAGTTACAGATTGCAAAGTTTAGTCTAAAACTGAAGCCAAAGAGAAGTATAGGTAGGGCGCCCAAGATCATGAAGAGAGATCCTCAGAAAGAAGACGTTTCTCCAAGAAAACCCAAAAAAACCTTATTTGCAACATCTTAGAAGGTGCGCCCAAACAGCCATGAAGTCTGCCATGGTGAAGGAAGAACACCAACCAATAAACCCTCTGTTTCTGATGAAGAACACTACAAAAAATCTGTTGAAGCACTGCAGAACTTCTGAAATGAAGCTCTCTAAATCTGCACCAATTCAGCTGATCTCTCACAGCCTCACAAGTGCTCACACTGAAGAGATTTCGTTCTCCAATGGTGGATTTGCTGCAAACCTGATCACAGGATGAAAGCAAGGAAAAAACCTCCAAGGCAAAGTTGAAATATTCAAAAAGATGAGTTTCTCATTGCCCAAATCCCTTATATAGCAAAGGAGGTGAAAACCCAAGGAGGCCGTACATTTTAGGGTTTTAGATCATTTAAATTTATGGAAATAAACTTAAGTCACTTTCCATAGTCTAGACTTTGATTTTTGGCGCCTCCTTTAAGTGATTAAAAGATATAACTTAAAATATTCACTTTAGACTTTATTTAAGTGATATAAGAATTATAAAGTCAATTTGACTTTATAAAAAGACTTTAAGTTAAAAATATAACTTAAATCACTTAAGTAAGCCTATCTCCCTCAATTCTCAACAGAATTCAGTGCCATCAGAAGCAAAGAAACTCCTGTACTGCCAAGGCCTGCAATGAGCCTATCCACGATCTCAGAAAATGAAATCGACCGAACTCTCCAGAAGGTACCACTGACCCTCTAACCAATCCAGTTAGCCCACAAGGGTCCAAGAAAAGGGCTAACACACTGCATCAGGTGACTGACTAGAGTGGGGACATCACAATAAACCTTAACTAACAAAAGAAGTCTTCTGATTGGATCCCTTCCAATTCGACTGACACTGACTTAGAGTCCCGGAGATAAAATAATATTAAAATATTCAGTTACCATTACATGCAAATTTGTAATTTAACATTAAAGAGGCGTCAATATTTAATTATTGAAGAAAATCGCTATTTTAATGCTTTGCATGCAAAAATTGAATTAAATATTATTTTAATAAGTTAACAAAAATCTCAGCATCTAGATGCACTCAGCAAAATCCACTGATTCCGAAAAGTCTAAATTTGACTCTCCAGGTGTCCATTTGCAAAAGTTATGATATTTTTCGCTAACTTCCTATTTTATAGCTCACTGAAAGTTACAGTTGCCCCTGTTCAACTTTGATTTTTGGATGCCTGAGTGATGTTGTGACTGAACTAAGATATCCACCGCGAACCCTGCAGAGCAAGGATGAAATGTCTGCTGGGAGCTACAACTGCTAAAATCAACATTTGACACCTCAAAAAATTAGGCGCCTTTGATTAAATTGATGCAAGGTTTCCAGACTTAGCCATTTCTCCGTTTTTCCATCTGACGCTTCAAAATGCCATTACCAGTGAACGATGAACCCTACTGACTGGATGATAGGTTCATTGCGTGACTGGAAGAATTCCGCATCCAATGACTGTAAGAAATCTGAAAGCTGCATTAGGGACCCCAAAAGCAAGGGCGCCCCTAGCCTGTGAAGGTGCAATCATGTTGTGACCTTTTTCACACATCGCCCCATTGCAAATGGGGACCCCCTAATTTTGGCTTTGCTTTTGGTTTGTTTTGTCGTTGTCTCTCTTTTCTACTGTCTGTCTTTCCGAGATTGTGCCTGTCATTAAGTTTAAACTTGAATTTTGGCCAAGTCTAGAAATTAGGGTTTCCATCCTTTTGGTTAGTCCGAGGTCAAGCAAGGTGAATAAATTGAAAATAGAGATTAACATTGCTGTCAATGTGCTTCCAGCAGGCTTCCACTGAAATTTCATCAGATTCCAGCTACTTACTATTTTTAGTAAGTGTCCAATTCTAGACATTCCTTCAGCATTTTCGAAGTTTCGAAGTCTCATTGCATTCAGAACACATCAAGTTGCTCGCGTGCAAAATTTGAGCTGAAACAGACAACTTACTATTTTTAGCAGTTCAGCTTCCAGAGCAGATTTCAGGGCCTATATGCTGAGTTTTTCAGTGCATGTCTGAGGATTCCTCCTGGGTTTTCTGAGACCTTCGCGATGGTGTAACATGCAAAGTGAGATAACAACTTTCAGAGTTCAGCCTTTAGAGGCTATTTTTAGGGTTTGCATGTCAGGGTTTCCTTTGCATGTCGGCATATTCTTTATGGGTTTTTCGAAAGCTTCACAGTGATGTGACATGCAAACAGAGATAATCACTCCTTCAGCAACTTACTATTTTTAGCAGATACATTCCGGTGGCTGCCTCCCAGCACTTCAGAATCACAAACTAATCGCAATGCAACAGAAACGAGGACAAACAGAGGTCATTTGATACACATGCAAGACCAATTAGGGTTTCCAGCTTCGGGACCCAAAAAGAGGCGTAAAAAGTCAGAATTTTCGAAAACTGGAGTATACCACCGCAATCAGCATCTTTCAAACTATCCGCTGGTAAAATTTGAAGGCAAATGGAGCACTTACTATTTATAGTAAGTCATTTCAGAAACGGGCTAAAAATAGAAAACCAGCAACAGGCGCCGATGTCAACGGATAACTCAAGTGGTGAGGAGCGCATCATTCGAATTTCAAGTCAAACGGAGTTGTGGAAGTATCAGAAACAAGCAGTTACTATAAACAGCAAACCACCTCCAGAAACATGCTATAAATAGCAAGTCAACACAGGGTTGCAGTGTGAGCAGGCTAAGCAGATGATGAGGACCCCATGGCGCGAATTTCAAGGCGAACAGAGTTGTAGAGATTCAAAATCAAGCACTTACTATTTTTAGCAGGCCTGCATACAAGAATTAGGGTTTCCTAAAATCAAGGGCGAAACACGACAGCCAGGCAGAAGCAGCATCCAGTCACGATCAATACCCTTCTGGTAATTGGCACGCAAAATTTGAAGGCATTCTGAGCAATTGCTATTTTTAGCAAGTTGCTAAAAATAGCAGGTACAGACAGATATCAGGCATCAACAGCACAAATGCATCCCGAGATTCAAAACAAAGCAAAATCCAGCCTTTTGGAGCTTGAAATTAGCTTGAAATTCAAAATTTGGGAAACTTTCTAAAATTAGAAAGTTAGGGCAAGCTAGGGTTAGCATGAACGAATCACTCTAAAATTGACAAATGGCATAAAATTCACTCAAGTTGATAAATTTTCAAGTCCAGCCAGTGAAAAACGCCTTTAAAAGCTGAAGGTTGGTGGAAATTCTCTAAGCACTTGAAATTTGAAGTTCACAGGCCAAATGCACCTTGAGAAGCTGAAGATGAGGCAAGAAAAGTTTCTAAGTGTTCAAAACTCAAAGTGCACACCTTGAAATGCGCCCTTGAGGGAGAAGATGATAAAAAAATCTTCTAAGTACTTAAAATTTGAGGCTTTATGGGTGATATGCGCCCAAACTTGAGGAGGGGCCTTGAAAAATTTCTAGGAATCACAAATTGAAACCTCAGGGGTAGAAATGCGCCCTTGAAGTGAGAGGAGGTTAGAAATTTGCTAAGTGTGGTAAACTTGAAGCTCTAGGCCTCAAATGCGCCTTAGGTGAAGAGTAGACCCTAAAATCTCTAAGTCATGAAAATTTGAGGCTCTATGGGTAAAATGCGCCCTTGGCTTGGAGGAGGCCATGGAGAAATTTTTCTAAAAGTTGGAAGCTCAAGCCCCCATTTGCGCCTAAGGAGAAGAAAGCACTTAAAAATCTTCAAGTGTTTCAAATTTGAAGAAGGGACCTCCATATGCGCCCACCTATGGAGAAGGCATGATGAAAATATCCAAAGTATTTCAAATTTGAAGTAAAGGCCTTCAAATGCGCCCTTGAAGGAAGAGTTGAGAAGAGTGGCTAGAAATTTGTCTAAGTCTGGAAAATTGAAAGCTCCATGGTGAAATGCGCCCTTGAACTTGAAGTTAGCTGAAAATCTTCTAAGTGTTGCAAAGTTGGATGAGGACCCCTCTAAATGCGCCTTGAGAGGGAGGAAGAGTTGGGAAGGCAAGAATTTTGACTAGGGCGAATTAAATGAAAGTAGAGGGCCTTATTTGCGCCCAAGGTAAAGGAGAGATCTCAAAATTTTCTAAGTATTTGAAAAATGAAAGTAGACCATGATAAATGCGCCCTTCACTGTAAGGACTTGCAAAATTTTCTAACTCTATGAAATTTGAAGTTCACCCCTCCATTTGCGCCCAAGGAGAAGAGAGGGTGATTGAAAATTTTCTAAGGCATTTAAGCTTGAAGTTGGACACCTGAAATGCGCCCTAGGCATCAAAGAGGCATAAAATTTACTAAGTCATGAGACAAATTGGAGGCTCCACCTATGAAATGCGCCCTTGAAGGATTGAAGTGACTTGAAAATTTCTAAGTGTATGAAAATGAAAGTCCAGACCCCTAAATGCGCCTTAATCAAAAGATGAAGATGGAAATTTATCTAAGGCAACAAAGGTGGAAGTTTAGGCCTCCAAATGCGCCCAAGTTGGTGATAAAATGTTAAAAAATTTCTAAGTGTTGAAATTCCACCTTCTTCTAGAGGAAAACAGGCCCAAGTTGATGGAGGAGGTAAAATTTGTTGTGGATATGTTAGGATGTACCAGCTTCGTGAGATTGAAGAAACTTTTTAAAGTTGAGCAAGAAAATATGCCCAGAGATGAAAAATGGAAATAAATTTGATGGGAGAATATTTTCCTAAGGTTGAAATTCAAAAGAAATTAAATGAACCCGTTCGTTGTACACCCATGAATCTGACAAGTTCTGAAGAAAATTTTCTTCTGGGTATTGGAGATCTTCGACAAGGGGTGGTTTTAAAGTCTTCCACACTTTGCCGAGGCCTTCAAGGTGAATATTTTTGATGGGCACCAGGTTGATGAATTTTCCTAAGGGAAAATTTAAAAAATTTCTAAGGCAAGGGATAAAATGTGTTAAAAATGCCTTGGTAGATGAATTTGAAAATGATCGCCTAGATAATTTTTGATCAAGTTCCTGATGAAAGCTTTTCTTTCTCGAGCCTGAGTTGGATGAAGTATCAGAGTGAAGTGCGCCGAGCAGAATGCAAGATGGGTTGGAAATTTGGCCAGGCATGAAGAATTTGAACGCAAAGTTGGCTGGTGAAAGATGAACCCTTGGAAGTTAAAGCGTGAAAATCCTGATAAGTAAGGTGAATTTATATTATGAAGTGTTCTAATACTCTTCCCCTTGCTTGTTTTGCAGGAGGAACGTCGAGACCAAACGGCGATGACTTAGGAAGATGAAGCAAGTACTCCACGATTACATTTCAACCTTGAAGGAAGAAAAGTTGCGAAAAATGGCTAAGTGTTGAGACTGGTATAACTCAAGTGACAAAGAAGAAGTTGAAGAACAACGTCAAGAAGAAGATCAAGAGCAGTGTGAACGCATGTCAAAGCTGGAATCTTCTAGAAGGATGATGGACATTAATGGCTCATTTATTACCCCACTCCTCTTGGTGGCGGTTTTTAGGGTGAATCTTGTTTAGGGCTGAGGTGGCACAATCTGGGCCACCTAGCCGATTGTAATCTGAGCCGTCCGTTGGACTTGGCCAACTATAAAAGGGGGAGTCCCCCTCATTTGTAATTGAGGAGACAGTAGAATTAGAGTAGAAGTCAGAATAGAGAGACAAATTAGAAGTAGCTTAGTATAGATTGATAGAGTAGTTGAAGAAGAAGGAAAGTTTTTCCTTAAAACTTTGTAAGAAATTGTTGTGAACACTCTCCCAATAAAAAGAATTTTCATTGATGATGAATTTCGTCTTTTGTTGTGAGTAGCTAGCAAGGTTTCTTCGTCCTTCTGATTCGAGTAGTGGCTTAAAGTAGAATAAGTTTCATTTCATGTACGTAGGTGATAGTTGTGGAATGTGGTCTTCAATTTGAGCAAATTTCGTCTATCCATACCACTAGTGTGTTCGCTGATGGTGAATGCACCTTGTGTGGTCAACTAGAATATCATGTACTTAACTTCGATCATGATTTGTATGTTTATATGCGTCGTTGTGATGGTATTTTCATGCTAAGTTGTGATCTGAACACCTTGAGCTACTCCTTTGAAGATTGCACCGGTTCTGTGGAGGCTGTCCAAAGCGAGGCAAAGCAGAGCCTGGTTGAACCTTGTGAGAATTGATCGCCATGTCCCACGCCTTAGAATAGATTAGAGCCTTCTTAACCCTGCACCATTTTCATTCAGTACTTTATGGTTAGAATAGGAAACCTGTGCTTCATTGATAAATCTGTCGAATTGTGAAAACCTCTTCCTCTGCTGTTGAACAATTCCGTAAGTCCCCTTGAAATACCAGCAAATCACATCGAGCCAACTGAGCCTATTCGCACTGAAAGAACCTTGGAGTTGAACGCACGAACTTTCTTGCAATCTTAGCGTGCGGAATACTTTGATCAAGAGAGAATAGGGTAGCCGTTGGCGACTTTATTATGCGTTGGTGCGGTCACGAAAAACACATCAACAAATCACCATTTTGACAACAGTGTAACTTTCATCCGAATGCCATACTTTGACCCCTGACACCAGAAGCTAGAGTGCTCAAACATGCGCACTGTCAGTCTCTCTGTGTAGCTAGATCAGCTTACAAGAGATGTCTCTAGAGGCGACAAAGCAAGAAAACTGCTTCTAAGACCTCAAAAAGAAGGGCGCCTATTTCAAGGAGATGTGCTGTGATGAACCGGACTAATTTTTTTTTTTTTTTCAATTACAATTTACAATCAACACGCACCCGTTAAGGTTAGCTCTAAAACCAAAACGATGCGGAAGCAACTCTAACCAAGGATGTACACCAGGATCCCGATGTTGGGCAAGGTGTGAGCATATGGTCAGAGGATCTTATGCAAGATAAGCTGAAGTAACTCTAACCACGATGGCGCCGAGAGATGGCGAGCATTTGGTCAGAGGATCTTATGCAAGATGAGCTGAAGTAACTCTAACCAAGATGGCGTCGAGTGATGGCGAGCATATGGTCAGAGGGTCCCTAAAGCTACTAACTGAAAGTAAATAGGCGGCAAGCCAGCCTCTTCCACTTATTCAGCGGGAAGTACAATAAAGTAAATGAAATAGAGAAAGGAGAATTGCTGATAGTACTACTATTCAGCTTACAATATGATAGAATGCTTGCCAAAACCCAATATTTGGAAGTCTTCCAATGCTGCAAACTAAATATGATTTCCTCAATGCTTAACAAGACTCTCATGACTCAACCTCCTCAAAATTTACATTTATTCAAGACTGATATGACGGACCAGCGACTGAAATGAAGTAATCAGCAACACTAGAACTCACCAAAATACTGACAACTCACTCAATACTTGCCAGAATGACATGAGACTTGATGCAAACGAATGCTAGGATGATGACAAGGAAGACTAGACAAAGAAACAGCTGACAAATTGAAGTATTTTTTTTCCTAAACACTTGCCAGGCAAACCAGAATGGTACGGCCCAGAGAAGGGCGATTTTTGCAAGATAAAATCTAAGACAGCAAAATAAAATCTGAAACTTCTAGGAAGGGGTCACCCCAGGCTGAGAAGAACAAAGGAAAATCACCCAGAATGATAATATTTTTATTTCATGAGATATGAGCAATTCTTACAATCAGCTATGATATTCAACAACTCCAAAAATATGACTAAAATGCAACAAACTGAACTAAGATGCTAGGAACTCAAATGCAATGCTGAAACAAACCCAACTACAATCTACCTCTCAACTAGTTGCTATCTTTCAAGCAAGAAGCTGAGCCAAGCTAGGAGGTGTGCTTTCCTCGAAGCAACTCTGTCACCATTCCGGCAACATAACTTTATTGAAAAATATGAGATAATCAAATGAAGAGAAGAGGTCTCCTTTTATAAGCTTTGAAGAGCATCTCCAGAAGTCTCTAGAAAGTGCGCCAAAAACAGAAGTCAAAGCAATTCAAATTTTAGTTGACTCATTCCCCTCCAAGGTGGCGTCCACTTCTAGAAGCAATAATATTAACTTTTCTCTTTTTAAAATAATCTTCCCTTCAAGGTTGGCGTCCAACTCTCCTTATGCAATTTTGAACCTCTGAAATATTTAAACTTTCTCCAGATGAGGCATTCACCCATAATGTCCCCTTTTTAAAACAACATAAAGTTATAATGCTAGGCCAAGGGGTTATAATATTAAAAAATAACATTATAATATGAAAATAACTTATCTCTCCATAAAAATGCCTCAAAAATCCAGAAACAACAATACCAACTGAATCGCCTGAAGAAGAGAGCCAACTGAACAGAAACCAACCAGTCCACTGCCAAAAATAGAATTTACTAAAAATAGTAAATTCATGAAGTTGCTCAAAACACCAAACTGTCCATACTACTGTGAAGCTCTCTGAAAACCCAAAAAGAATCTGCAATCCAATTTCCAAACTTCAAGCACCCACCTCCTCAAAAATAGGAAACCCTAATTTCACCCTCCGAGTAGCCTACGGGTCTCCAGAATAGGCCAACGGTCAACTGAATCGATCACAATTGAGAAGGGGACATTACATGTGCATTTTCCATACTTAGCCATTTTTTCGGCTGTCTTCACTTCTCAGCGTTCTACACAGACCTTTCACGTACGAGCGTTTGCCAAATCCCGGAGGCTGATGGCTAGACTCGTTGGATAGTTGGAGTATTTCTGCACAAGTCTCGTGAAGACTCTGATTGCTAAAAACCCCATCTGATAGGCCTAAAGGCTGGGCACCCCTAGCCTACAGAGGTACAGGTGTGTATTTCAACATTTCTCCACCCTCTGTTTTACGTGCTCGGTAGAACCTCTACCACGATCACTTTGAATGTCTGATCATCTCAGAAACTGGTGCGTTGCGAAGCTAGACTAGATTAGAAAAGATCTTAGGAAGACCAAATCTGCAAATTTAATCATCTAAGGAGTCATTGAAGGGCGCCCCTGGGCTACAGGGGCATAGAAACTGTAAACTGACAATCCTCTGTGACATGCAACCTCTCCGTACCTTCAACTTTTGACCTCGACTACCGGAGTTTTGCAACTCGGATGATTGTGCTTGATAGCTGGGATAATTCTGAAGAGACTGAATGCATTTACAAGCACATGCAACAAGATCTGGGCCTTCAAAAAGAAGGGTGCCCCTGGGCTACAGGGGCGCAAATCTGCTTTTTGCAAAATATCGTCTATATCTATCTCTGTAAACACCTTTCTCGCCACTGAAATGACCTTGTAGGAGTATAATCTCGCCGTGAAGCACTTCTCCATCATCACATGTCTCGTTCTAAGTCCCAGGTTCAGGTTTTGACCTCCAGGTGTTGCTTAGTTGCTACTTATGACTAACATGACACTAACCAAAGTCCATATTTGACTTGCCCAAAAATTGCATTTTGACATTATTTAGCAAGGTTTAGACTCTTTTAAGCAAAATGCCTTAATGAAGCAAAAAATTTGGTTTGGGTACAACAAAGTTTACACCCTTTCTTTTTAGCTTTCAAAAGTTGCATCGCTGTAATCTGTCGGACTTTTACCTCTCTAGGTATTCCTTGGATTTTAACTTGGTTACCATAGTCGTCTAGACATTCAACAGTATTGGCATTACAATCCACTATGGCTCTATGTCTCCATAACCAGTTCATTCCTAGGATAACATCATATGATCCTAGAGGTGCAACATAAAGGTTGAGTTCGGTTACAAAACTAAGTAACTCTATCCTAGTCTCGAATAGACATTGGTCCACCTTTGCTCTTGTGTTGTTTGCATATTCAACATTCCATGACATTGCCATGTGCCCTGCCTTTCTAGTTAATTGATTTGCTATTTTAGGTAAAATAAATTTTTAGTAGCACCCGTATCAATTAAAACAAAAATAGGCAAGCCAAACAAAGTACCTGGTGTCTCGATTGGCGTCACTTGATAATCAACTTGACGATCATCTATAGCAGCATGTATCCTCTGCTAAAACATAGCCAGCTAACTAGTTAGTGAGTTGCCATGAGGTTGAGATCCAGAAGTTTTGTTGGGACATTCTCTTGCATAATGATCCCCTTTACATATGTAACAACCCATAAATGGTCCTCTTTTTCCGGCGACTTCTCCAGATTTACTAGTACTTTCACTAGCTCTGCTAGTGTTACCAGAATTTGGATTACTCCTTTTGCGATCTCTTCTGAATTCTTTTCCATTGTAGTGAGATCTCTTTCCTTTTGGCTTGACAGCACTCTGAACAGGTTCCTCCTTCTTAGGATTTGTCTTACTGGAAACTTCAGCATCTTTCTTGTGCTCCTTCCTTTCCTATCACATGGAATCTGTCTTCAATTCTTCAAAATCCATTAACTTTTGATCATAGAAGAGCCAGGGTAACCACCTTTTGCGGAATATTTCCACAAACTCATTCCAAGTTAGTTTCCACGAACTTATGTCCAACTCCAGCTTTTTGTTCATCCACCAGTTAGAGGCTTCACCTGCTAACTGATATGCACCCCACGCTGCCTTAGTTACTTCATCATAATTTCTTATTTCGAAGTACTTTTCCATTTGTACAAGCCACACTTCAGCTTCATCACCTCCAGCACTTCCATCAAACTTTGGTGGAAATATTTTCTTCATATCCCTCAACAATTCGGTGGATACAATTTTTTTTTTCTTCTCAATGGATGGTGTGGGTGATTTCTCTTTCTCATGGTTTCGGTTTACACCTTCCCCATGTGATGAACTTTCTCCCTCTATATTGGTAACAAGTATTTCAATTTCAGGTCCATCCACAGCTTTCGCTTTTTCCAGATTTGTTAGCCTTGCTAAGATCTGATCTAGCTTTGCTTCCATTCCAGTCACTCCTTGCTCACCATCACGACTGGTTCCAGGAATATTTCATGTTCTTTCAAACGTCCTCACCATGATTATGTAACTTGTTTAACCTGAATGTTCTATTCATGTTAATTTTACTATCAATTAACTACTATGTAAAGTATATTTACAAAGATAAACACATTCATATGAACACAAATTTTCACAATAGATCATGTATATATATATATATATATATATATTGGTAAATACATAGTTTTATTCATAATATGAGGATTCAATATCCTATCGATTACATTGATCGACTATTCAAATAGTCAAGGGGAGAGTATCCTTCTAATTCACTCTCAGATACATAACTTCAGGGAGTGTAACCTATAGACTGAGAAAATTGTTGTTCTCTTTCATTTTGTTCATCTCTCATTTGTTCATATCTATCCCAAAAAAGGTAATATCCTTTGGATTTATTGTCCGATACATAATTGTGTGAAGCAATTTCAATATGGTGTTCATCAACAAGGTTGTCTACATTTTTCATAGACATTTGTTCATGAGACCATTTCTTGACCGGTGGTGTCCTTGGTGTACAACCTTTAGACTCCTTACTCGAAGAAATTGTTATCACCTCAGCTAATGGTTGAACCCTAGGATCCCTAAAGATAAATGCAGGAATTGAACTTTCTTCCGAAGACATGTCCCTAGATAGTGGTAATGATTCTAACTTTTCAGGTGAGATAGCTGGAAGGTAATTATACATTGCCTCCATTTTCATCTTTCTCTTCTCAATGCTGATTCGAGAAAGTGCATGGCTAAAGGTTTCAGTATCACTCAGCCAGATAGCATTATCATAGTTGGTTCCTTCAATGGTTCTAACGATAGCTTCCTTTTCCTTCTTGTCCTTCAGGTAACATTCATTTCCGATTATAGACTTTTGAGCTGTCAATCTAATACGCACCATCCTGACACAAGAATTTTTCACAACATTAGATAATGTTGGAAAGGAAAATTGATGAGCTCATAGGTTCCAGAGTTAAACCTGGCTCTGATACCACATGTAACGACCTAACCCTTGCGTGAAATAAAAATTTCTTAATTTTACATCAGACAAATAAAGATAACGAGTAAGTAGCCATTGTAACAAAAAAATTCTTTTCTTTTAATTGAAAACATTTCAACATAATACAATTCATTGCCTTTCATTACAATAAATGACTTTTCCTTTTCAAGTAAACATTAGAGTAAGAATACATACAAGTACTAAACATATCTCAATGAGCTTTTGAACAAATAGTAGTAAGAAAGTCCAGGAGTTTCGCCTTTCAAATCTTGGTTCATCAGTAGCCTGCTGTGGAGGAGAAACATCACTCGAGCGCTTTTCCGCCAACCACGGACTTATAATGCGGTCCCCCGCACATCTATTATTCAATAGAGGGCCCTCCCTTTGACGAAGAGATTGGTTGAGTAACCGATATTGTTAACCAACTGAGCATAGTGGTGTGTCATACATAACTAGATTTTGTGCAAAACGGCATCCCTCGATCTAGAATGTAATACGGGATCACGGTGAACTGACAGTGTAATCATCGCCCAATCTAAGAGGATGTAGGTACATTACACTACTTTGGCCAAAGTGTTCTAGTTTAGTAAATGACTAAGAGAGTCATCTATCACATACACTACTCAAGGTCGATTTGACTTAGGGCTATCTTACACTATGCATAGGTTTTGTCATCCCCTGGACAAACATTTATCCGAGACTAACCTACAACATACTATCTACTAGAAATGAAACAGTCAACAAGTAACTTACACAATCCCTCCTATTCAAGAAATCTTTATCCTAGGAGTAACTCATGCTTATCTAAGTTAACCTAATAACATAAGCTAATAGATCTTACTTGACCTCTGCCTTCATTTCAATCCTAGTAAATAGTAACTAATACCAATGTATTCTCCTTATATGGAGATCATCCAGTTATGCAATTCACACAAATATGCATCTTTAACCTTCATACAATTCACTTCCTAAGTACAATCAGGTATGCAATTCATATAATAACTCGTTTTCTTTATAACATAGAAATGCAGTTTATGCAATGACTTCCTACCTATGCACAAGCAGTAAACACAAAGGACCATAATATTTTAATATTCAAGAACATAATTGTTAGTAGAAGATGTTAATGATCTTATACAGCGTCAGAAGTAACTTCCAGCGATATCCTCTTGATAATAAATTAAATGATAGCATGATGCTATTTAATTTATTCGAACTCAAGAGGCGCGATTCTTATGAAGAGATTTTTCATTTGTTAAGCAACAAACATTAAATGAATAATACGTCATTTGTATTATGGCCGACCTCCCTTCATTGGCGCGATTAATTAAAAGAAGATATATTTATTATATTTGGCCGACTTGTATCAACATAAGGATGGTGACTCTTCAAAGATGTATAAATAAGAGTTCGCCTTTCCTCTTTCATTCATAAAAGCAAGTTCGAATTATCATTTCATGCAAGTGCGAATTCTTCAAGGGCAGGTTGCGAATTCTTCTAGGGCAGAATTGGATCTTAAGGAGAGGCAGATTATTATCTGTCTTTGCATCTTGTACAGGTGCTGAATATTGGCCTTGTGTCTGGCCTCATTGTAAAGAGAATTGTTGCCTCTATTTATATATATAAGAGAGATCTTTGTTGCTGGGTTTTTCTCCCTCAAGAGGAGGGTTTTCCCAGGGTATTTACTGTGTTGCTGTGTCTGATTTTAAATTAATTTTCTGTGCATATAATCTGTTCATTAAAATTTACAGAAGAATATCCCATGCCTGATATTTAGCCTTCCTCCAATTGATGAAGTCTCAGTTTATCTTCACAACACCTCAACTCAATTGATCAACTGGCAAATTCCTCACAAACCACTGCCTTTCCCACTCAGAATAAATTCTCAAGTTGCTATCTTCTTCACTCAGAATTATACTTCTGTAATAATGATTATTCAGTCTATTATTGGTCACAGCTGAATAAAGATAAAGCTCAGATATTTTGATGATGGTGGATTGGTAAATCCTCTATTCACAACTATCAGAAATGTATATGATTCTCAGAAAATAAGCTTCACAAGATAATTCTCCAGAAGTCAGGTGAAATTCGTAATCAGTAAGTACAGAAGAATGAACTGGGTGGCTATTTATAGAGCCCCCAGCCCATCGAATTTCCACTTTCATTGGCATGTAATTTGACAAAACTGTGTTTTGAATGTTTCAACATGAAATGTGGCGGGTTTCTAACTCCTTATTCAGCTTCCCAGAGGTGAGTCGACCTCCATACTTTGACAGAAATTTAAAGAACAATTCAAACTTGCACATGGTGCTTAGAGAAGAACTGACACCTACAAGCGTCTCCTCAAATATGGCGCAAATCATGAAATCTAGCAGGTGATTCATCTTGCAGGAAAAGGTTATGGTTATTTTCCAAACACCTTACTTCTTTACTAGCTGAGTCGACTCAACTCATTACTACGTTTGAAACATTCTCACTTCTAGGTGGTTCCGGGTTGTGCGCATTTCTAGGCGCGTATTTCTCAGCACTATTTTCCATTTTCATGCATTTAGTGTTTCAATAGTTGAGAAGTAAATATTTCGATCTGAATAGTTTGAGACATAAATATTTCATGCAGTAGGAACATATATATATATATATATATAATTCTATAACCATATCGTAATCTGATATGTACATATATATGTAAATTGTGAGGCAATAATAATATAATATTATTAATATCCACATATATTAGGTTGTGTGTATACATATACATGTATATACATGTATATACCTCAATGTACACGTATGCATAGGTATACCATATCGATACATCTGTATGAGCATATCCATCTGCCGATCATACGCCTGTATCAATATGTATACTATATATATGTATATATATACCCACTCAACCTATTTCATTTACATCCATTCACGTTACCTTCATAATGATCGTAATACAACAAGACAGGTATATAGATAAACATCACTCACAAAAGCGTAAAGAAGTAAACAAGACTCCTAATGCCAATGTCAGAGCTATGGATGACTTATCTAGACCAACATAGCTGACTTGGTTCACCCAAACTACAATGACGTGTGTGTATGCTCAGATAGTTCACATTACCGGTTAAACGACCAAGCTCCTGTCCCGAGTGATATTTCCCCACCGCCTGGAGGAATGGTTCACATACCTACATCCACTGACATAAACTCACGACAATCATATGTTCATAACAATAGCAGTATATATAAACATCACAAGATAAATCAACATGATTCATTAACCTCCTTATGCAGTATTTCACCATGAATAACATCAATTGAAGCAACATGAAATGAGACACTCATTAAATGTAAAAACATTCATATTGATAACAAGGTACAACATATTTTATTTATTCATAGAATTCTCTTTTACAATCATTTATTCCCTATGCAGTACTAATATCTAGTAGCTATACAATCGGGGTGTAACATAAACTATGGGTCATCACAATGGTTACATGAAGTCGAAGTGCTTGGTTTTGAATTGAAGAAAGAGGTTATGAAATGATTTAATTAAGATGGAAGCATAGTCGATAGTTGACGCTGCATAAAGGGCTGGAAGTCTGAAGTTGGCGTTGAAGACCAATCACTGCCTTCAAAGAAAAGGACAAATTGGTGACACCAAATCTGACATGGGAATAAGACAAGCAAGGGATTGCTTATATGAATCACAAGGAGGTGCTTCAACACTCCCGAAAGTTTCAAATCTCCTAGTCGTGGATGTATCGTTGTCATACCCTCCATCCTTTGCCATTAATAAGCCACCGCCAAGCATATGATCATTCATGTAAAGAAGACTCTGCCAACCATGCCTGGCATTAGCATTGATCAAGTTATACAGGTCAGCTTATATTCTCCAATTAATATTTGAAAATCACTTATGGAAGTTATGTAATGTAGACTCCTATAGTCAAGTTATCCTTTAATTTGTAATAATGAATAAATTCCTAGAAACTTGCATATGCTTTTACCCAGTTCAAACCTGTACATGAAACAATTAAATAATTGAAGTATAAATCCAGTATTTGTCTACATACTTAAAATTATTTTGAGGATTTTATGGGAATTTTCAAACACTGGAATTTACAAATCTGCATATACAAAGGATAAACTATTATAGACAAAATCATGGAGATAGTTTGACAAAATGCATGCATTGTCTAACTTGTAAAATCGTAAAATTTTAATCAAAGTGGTAAGGAATCTTACAAGGGACATCTTCCCACCCCCCTTCTCAGTAGTTTTGGTTTGGGTTGTTCAACTCCCAATTTTGTTAGTTGACGTTAGAAGACAATTTTATTTTTGGGGAGCTGATGTTGTTGTCAATAAATAAATAAGTTAAGTTTGTAATTAGTCCCTGACCGTTGGTTGTCAGTTGATAGTTACCAATGGTTGGCGTTCTCAACCAACATCGACTTGCTATATATTTCCTTATTGTACTCATACTCAAGGAGCACATGCATGTTACCTGAAACTATTGCACATCTAATGAATGAATGAATACACAACATATCTTCTAAGCATTGTTATGCGTAATTGTTATATTCTATTATTATGATATTTCCATTTATTCTCTATTAATCATTCAAGTAGAATTATCGAGTAAACAGAAATTAGGCACTCAAACTCAAATCCTATCATTTTCCTCTCCTTGGGTACAAACTCTAAAAATGATGGTGTTTTCCTACAAACTAAGCCCATAAATTTCCTTTAAAAGTACTCCATGTCTATGGCTTGCATAGAGATTATTATAATCAAATTCTATAAAGGACAAGTTGTTTTTCCAAAGTGTTTGTCTAATTGTGTGCTCATAATAATATCCTAAACAATTTATTTATCTTTTTAGCGATAATGTTGAGAGTGATCTCAGCTACTTAAATTTAATGATCTCTCAAATTGTGAAATACATCATTGATTTCCTATAAACTGAAGGTGTCTATTGTTTATTGTGTTCTTAGGTAGTCCATATTTAAAAGTGCTTCCTCTTAGGATAGATTAAAGGTCTAAGGATTAATGGGTCATTCTACAAGGGACAAATTCATTAATTTATTTAACCTATCTACTACTACCTGTTGTGACCTTTTGACACATTGCCCCATTCAAGATGGGGACCCCTAATTTTTTGCTCCATTCTGGTCTTTTTGGCTTTGGTCTTTGTCTCTCTCTCTCTCTCTATCTCTTTTCTGATATCTGCCTTTCTGGGGATGTTCCCGTCTGTGAGCCTAAACATGAAATTGGCCAAGTCTGAAAATTAGGGTTTTGAACTTTTCAGCCAATTTGAAGTCAAACGAGGTGAATAAATTGAGATTTGAGATTAACATTGATGTTAGTATACTTCCAACAGATTTTCACTGAAATTTCATCAGATTCTGAGTACTTACTATTTTTAGTAAGTGCGCAATTACAGGCAATCCTTCAGCATTTTTTGTGAATCCGATAGTCACGCTGCGTCCAGAGCACATCAAGCTACTCACAAGTTAAATTTGAGCTGAAACAGGCAACTTACTATTTTTAGCAGTTCAGCTTCGGAGCCAATTTTAGGGATGCAGAGTTTGTCAACGCATGTCTGCATATTCCTTCTGGGTTTTCAGAGACCTTCGCGATGATGTAACATGCAAAGTGAGACGACAACTTTCAGAGTTCAGCCTTCAGAGGCTATTTTTAGGGTTTGCATGTCAGAATTTTCTTTGCATGTCTGCATATTCCTTGTGGGTTTTTAGAGAGCTTCGCGATGATATGACATGCAAATAGAGATAATCACTCCTTCAGCAACTTACTATTTTTAGCAGATACATTCTGGCGGCCGCCTCCCAGCACTTCAGAATCACGAACGATCGCAATGCAACAGAAACGAGGACAAACGGAGGTCATTTGATACGCATGCAAGACCAATTAGGGTTTCCAGCTTCGGGACCCAAAAAGAGGCGTAAAAAGTTAGAATTTTCGAAAACCGATGTATACCACCGCGATCAGCATCTCTCAAGCTATCTGCTGATGAAATTTGAAGGCAAACGGAGCACTTACTATTTATAGTAAGTCATTTCAGAAACTGGCTAAAAATAGTAAGTCAGCCGCATGCGCCAATGTGAACAGGCAGGTCACGTGGTGAGGAGCACACCTTTCGAATTTCAAGTCAAACGGAGTTGTGAAAGTCTCAGAAGCAAGCAGTTACTATAAATAGTAAGCCACCTCTAGAAACATGCTATAAATAGCAGGTCAACGCGAAGCATCAGAATGAACAAGTCAAGCAGCTGATAAAGATCCCATGGCGCGAATTTCAAGGTGAACGGAGTTGCAGAAGATGGAAAATCAAGCACTTACTATTTTTAGCAGGTTGGTACAGAGGAATTAGGGTTTCCTAAATTCAAGGGCAGAGCACAAAAGTCAGGCAGAAGCAGCATTCAGTCACAATCAACACCCTTCAAGCAATCAACACGCAAAATTTGAAGGCATTCCGAGCAATTGCTATTTTTAGTAAGTTGCTAAAAATAGCAGGTACAGACAGATATCAGGCATCAGTAGCACAAACACATCCCGAGGCTCAGAACGAAGCAAAATCCAGCCTTTTTGGAGCTTGGAATTAGCTTGAAGTGCAAAATTGACAAACTTTCTAAAAATAGCAAATTAGGGTTAGCATGATCGAGTCACCCTAAATCAGGCAAAGAACATAAAATTCACTGAAATTGATAAATTTTCAAGTCCAGCCAATGAAGAACACCTTTAAAAGCTGAAGGTTAGTGGAAATTCTCTAAGCACTGGAAATTTGAAGCTCAGGACTCCATATGCGCCCAGCTAGATGAGAGGCTTGAAAAATTTCTAAGTCGTGAAAATTTGATGCTCCATGGGTAAAATGCGCCCTTGACTTGGAGGAGGCCATGAAGAAATCTTTCGAAGTACAAAAACTTGAAGTAGAGGGTCTTATTTGCGCCCAGGGTAAAAGAGAGATTTTGAAAATTTTCTAAGTTTCACAAAATGGAAGTAGCTGCCTCTAGACGCGCCCTTGAAGTGAGAGGAGGTTAAAAAAATTTCTAACTCTATGAAATTTGAAGTTCACCCCTCCATTTGCGCCCTCAAGCTGGCAAGAGTCTTGAAAATTTTCTAAGTAAGGAGAAATGGAAGCTCCACTAGCAAAATGCGCCCAAGTTTGAAAAATGCCATGAGGAAATTTTCTAAGTATAAAAAAAAATTAGAAGCTTAAGCCCCCATCTGCGCCCTTGAAAGAAGATGGAGTAAAGAGTTCATTAAGTGTTACGAATTTGAAGTACCACCTGCCAAATGCGCCTTGACTTGTGGAAGGTTGAAGAAAAGTTTCGAAGGCAAACATATTTGAAGCCCACCCTCCAAAATGTGCCCTTGGAGTGAAAGAAGTCTAAAACGTACTAAGTGGTGAAAATTTGAAGAAGGCCTAGCTAAATGCGCCCCACTTTGAAGAACTTCAAACTTTGCCTAAGTGTCAAAACTAAAACCTCCATAGCTCATATGCGCCCAGCCTCAAAGAGGAGCTTGGAAATTTTGCTAAGTGTCGAAACTTAATGCTCCCCATGCTATTTGCGCCCCTGAGCTTAGAGTTGACAAATTGAAAGTTGGACCATGGATTTGCGCCCAAGAGTTTGAAAGAGCTTTAAATGAGGAGGAGAGTGGACTTTGAAAAATTCTAAGTCATGGAATTTGAAGCACCACTTGAGAAATGTGCCTGAGCTTAAAGACTTCAAAATTTGCCTAAGTCATAAATTTAAAGCTCACCTTGTGATATGCGCCTTGAAAGTTGGAGGTCATATTTGCGCCTGGATTCATTGAGTGCACTAAGTGAAAGCTTCCCCTGTGATTTGCGCCCTTGACCTTAGAGCTTTAAATTTTTCTAAGTTATAAAATTGGAAGTTGGAGACATGAAATGCGCCCCTAGGTAGAATGGCTTGAGAAATATTCTAAGTCGTTGGAATTTGATGCTCCCTATGCTATTTGCGCCCTTGGGCTTTAAGGATAAGAATTTGTCTAAGTCTCCAAACTTGAAGCATGACCCTTGATATGCGCCCATCACAAGTTGAGAGTTAAAAAGGTTCTAAGTGTTGAAAATAAAAGCTACTCCTTCCAAAAGCGCCCCAGTTAAATGCTCCACATGTGATGTGCGCCTGGCTAAGAAGGAGGTTGAATTTAAAGAAGACTCCTCTATATGCGCCCATGCAAAAATAAAGTTGATGGATTTTAAAGAGAGTTAAGGCGTTGGAGATGTAAGGAAAATATGCTAGGCGTTGGGTTTTAAAGAAGATATTTATTCCTCATGAAAGGTAAAATGCGCCCAAGACATTCAAAAAAAATTTCTAAGTGAGTTAAAAAAAAAAAATTCACCACTAGCAAGATGGATTGAAGAATGAATAAAATTTTCTAAGGGAAAATTTTTCAAAATGCAAGGTGATTTAAAATTTTTCTAAGGCAAAGTATTTTCTTCCTTAGAAAATACGCCTAAGTCTGGTGAGGGTGATGAAGTTTCCTGAAGCATGGATCAATTGTTGATAAATTGCCAGAGATGAAGTCAGATGATGCCAGCTCCACAGGGTGGATAAAATATTTTCAAGTCAGAGCAACAAGAAATGTTCACAGATGTGAAGAACAGGATAAATTTGATAAAAAAAATTATTTTTCCAAGGTGGAAAATTCAAAAATTAAATGAACCCGTTCGTTGCATACCCATGAATTTGATGCGTTCTGAGAGAAATTTTCTTCTGGGTATTGAAGATTGTCGATAAGGAATGGATTTTGAAGTCTCCCACAGTTCGTCGAGGCCTTCAGGATGGAGATTTTTGATGGGCACAGGATTGATGAGTTTTCCAAAGGGAAATTTAAAATTTCTAAGGCAAGGAATAAGTGTGTTGTTGAAATAAAATGCCTTAGCGGATGAATTTGAAGTTGAGAGCCTAGATATTTTTTTTGATCAAATTTCGGATGAAAGCATTTTTCTCGAGCCAGAGTTGAATGAAATATCAAAGTGAAGTGCGCCAGGCAGAATGCAAGATAGGTTGGAAATTTGGCTAAGGCATGAAGAATTTAAACGTGAAGCTAGCTAGTGAAGACAATGAACGCTTGGAAGTTAGAGCGTGAAAATCCTGGTGAGTAAGTTGAATTTATATTATGAAATGTTCTAATACTCTTCTCCTTGCTTGTTTTGCAGGAGAAACATCGAGACCAGGCGGTGATGATTTAAAGTGATGAAGAAGATAATCCAAGATGACATTTCAACCTCGAAGGAAGAAAGGTTGCGAAAAATGGCTAAGTGTTGAGACTTAGTATAACTCGGGTGACAAAGAAGAAGTTGTTTGATCAAGTCCAAGAGGATCAAGAGCAGTGTGAACGCGTTTCCAGACGAGAATCTTTTGGAGGATGGGCATTAATTGCTCATTTATTACCCCACTCCTCTTGGTGGCGGTTTTTAGGGCGAATCTTGTTTAGGGCTAAGGTGGCACAATCTAGGCCATCCAGCCGATTGTAATCTAAGCCGTCCGTTGGACTTGGCCAGCTATAAAAGGGGGAGTTCCCCTCATTTGTAATTCATTAGATAGACATTTTGATCAGAGTAGAGGTAGAGCTTAGAGATCAAACTAGAGAGTAGAGCTTAGCATAGCGTAGTTTGAGGGAGAAGGAAAGTTTTCCTTTGAAAACTTTGTAAGAGATTGTTGCGAAAAACTATTGTAATAAAAGATCTTTCATTGAATGGTGAATTCGTCTTTGTTATAAGCAATTAGCAAGGTTTCTTCATCCCTTCTGCTTCACGTAGCGTAAAGTAGAGTAGTTTTCATTTTCATGCAAGTACTTAGTAATTGTGGAATGTGGTGCTCGATTTGAACAATACTTCGCTTGTCCATACCACTAGCGGGCTCGCTAACGGTGGGTTCGCCTTGCGTGGTCAACTGGAACTTTGTGAAACTTAACTTCGATTATGGTTTATATGTTGGCATGCGTTGTTGTGATGGTGTCTTCATGCTAGATCGTGATCTGAACATCTTGAGTCACTCCTCTGAAGATTGCACCAGTTCCGCGGAAGCTGTCCGAAGTGAGGCAAAACGGAGCTTGGTTGAAGTCTGTGAGAATTGATCGTCATGTCCCACGCCTTAGAGTAGAACATAAACTTCTTAGGCCCTACACTCATTTAATTTCAATTCATTTTTGGTTAGAATTAGGAAACTTGTGCTCACTTGCCAAATCATTCGAATTACGTCAAAGCCCTTAGTCCGCTATCTGCTGTCAACTGTCGAACAATTGTGTAAGTCCCCTTGAAATACCAACAAAACTCACATCAAGCCAACTGAGACTATTCGCATTAAAGGAACCTTGGAGTTAAATGTATGATCTATCTCGCAATCTTAGCATGCAGGAAACTTTGTTCAAGAGAGGATAGAGTAGCCGTTGGCGACTTTATTTTGTGTTGGTGCGGTCGCAAAAACCACGTCAACACTACCATGATTAGGTCATTTTTATTTAAGGAAATACATTTTTATTTAAGTTCTCTTTTCCCATTGAGATTAAATTTACATAGGACATTACATTTTTCCTTCATACTTTGGTGGCTAGACGAGAACCTAGAACTTGTTTGGCATTCATGTATGATAAATGTGTTACAATATTCCAAAATTAGAGACTTCAGTTTGTTTATACAAGAAAACTTAGAAACCTTTATAAAGAAAAGAGGCTCACCTGACCCAGTTAATCCCTATTATCAACTTAAGTACCAAACTATTTTAATACAATTTTTTAACACCAAATCTAAATACATGGCAAACATTTAAGACATGATTAACAAAAAACAAATGTTGAGGACTTAGATTTTTAAAGAGGTACTCATCATAAATGTAATGTCCCCATTTCCAACATGATCATTCAGCGTGTGGAATGGGAGAGCCTATTTGTCATTCCTGTAGGCTAATTCATGTGGTAAGGGAATGTGGTTTGGACCTAGCATAATTAGAAAAATAATTCTTTTGTGGCTCAATTATTTTTATTTGGCTTGGAGAATTTGGGAATTAATTTCCCTTAATTTATTATGATTTTATTTCGAGCCAAATTATATTTATAAATTTTCTATGGGGCTGGGCGACCTCTTTTGGAGTTATAAGGAGGGAAATTTTTTTTTTTTTAAATGATATTTTGAATTATGGAATTGGCGCCCAAATTGATAAATAAAAAAAGAAATAACAATCAAATTTGAAAAAAGGAAATTGGTACCGAAATTGGATCGGTCAATTTGGAGGGATAAGGAGTTATTGATATATATACAAGTTCATCATGGAGACTTTTTATCATTGTGCATATTTTCTTTAGTCTTGATCAGCAATTTATTGCAGCTATTCCAAGGACGAAAACCCTTGCGAATTGTGGGTGAGTTGGACGAAAACCTAGCTCATCATTGGAGGACTTCATGATGGAGGTCTACTTGTGCTTCAATGGCATTTTTGTGATGGATTTCATGCTCAAATTTTCAGATCAGAATAGGTGACTTGTTGAGGGCAGATTTGGTGTTATTTTGACTAGGGTTTCACCCTAGAGTGGAGTGCCCTAATTGGAGGAGGTGTGATTTGCATTTGGAGGGGCGATTTGGCTTTTTGGAGGTCTTTGGCGAGCTTACTAGGGCTTCAAACACTCATCTTCAGTCCAGCAGGCCAGCGCACCTATTTTGGTAGGGTTTGGAAGCATCTTCATCCATATTTTGCATTAGTATTTGCATTTTGTCATAGCTGGAGTAGTTCGCCCAGCTAGGGTTATTGTGGAGCAGCTTTTCATATACATTTTGGCATTTAACTAGGGTTAGTTTATAGTAGCAAACTTCTGAAATATTTCTGGGCATGTTTTTGATTAGCGAAAGACAGGTTTTGCGAGAACTAGAAACCCCATACAAACAGGTTTTGAGGGGACCTGAAACCCCATACAAACAAACAATAGCTGCATTAAGATAGGAGCATAGACAATCAACAGCCCAACATCAGCAGTCTACCAGAAGATATACAAGATAAACCAAACTGCAAGAACTCAGCTTTGAAGGGATTGAAAACCCTTTACAACCAGGAACACAAGGGCCTTAACCCCAAAACATCATTAAAGGGAACTATTATCAGGTTTTGGCTGGGACCTTAAACCCAAAACCACCAAAGGCTGAAAAAAAGCAACCATCTTGCAGCTCCTACCAATCAGGAACCAACCCACACTCCACCTCCATAGGACGGAGCTCCCCTCTATTGGAGAGGAAGATATAAGAGCTCGACCCACCAAAGCAACCCATCTCCAGCTCATACCAGCCCCACCTCAAAAGGAGCCGACTCCACCTCCAAAGGAATGAGCAAAGGAGAAAAGGACTTTCCGCTGGACCTGCAGCAAACAACTCCACCTCAACAGGAGTGGACTCTACCTCAACAAGAGCAGACTTCACCTCTAGATAAGACACCATCTGCAGAAACCAGCTAAAAGAAAACACTTTGGAAGGACAAGCACTCGTAGCAACCTTAGGAAATCCAAGCAGTAGGAGAAAAAGGTGGACTAAACAAAGAAGCTTGAACAACAAAGCCACCAAAACTGACAAAGACATTAAAATCTGGTGAGTGTACATAAAAAGTGTGAAAAGCCACCCAGCCAACAACCACAAACCAACACCTAGGGTACACCAAAACAATACCCCACAGAGAACAAACCAACATTTGGAAAAAGTCTGGGAACCTAGAGCAAGCCAAGAGAGACCGAGAAAACCCCAGCCCAAGAACCCAAAGAACCACCAACGCCCATAAGGGGCCCAAAATCACACCACAGGAAGCACCTGAAATGAGAAGGAAAACCAGACCCTGAAGAAACAAAAACAATAGAACCCAGCAGGAGCACAACTTCAAACCACAAAAATCCCCTGTAACAAGCCAGGAGACAAACAAAGACAACAAGGATAATAGAATATTCAAAAGAAACAACCTAGACAAGCGAAGGTCACACCCTTCCACAAAGGACAACCAACTCCAAAAGCAAATGGTCCAAAACCGAACAGAACCATTCTCCAGAGCAACAAGCAACATCTTAAATAAACTAAAGGAGTGAAACGCATCCTCCAACAAAAACGACCGAGCCACATCACAGATAATGGCCCACCAAACAACAACAACACACCTTAAAGCCTGCGCAATCAAGGCCAAAAAGCCCATACAAAAGAACCCCACGCCAAAAGGATCAAGCGGCATAGTGGGGACAAGCAAAAAGCAGTCGGCCAAAGCAGAATGCTGTCAGGAGCAGCAAGATAAGCAACAGAGAGAAAGGGGAAAAAACCCCAAAACAGGGGGTGGCACAGGAAAACCACCCAGCTCCAAAGAGTCGTCCAGGGACCCCAGATCGGAGACAGCAAGAAGGAACGCCTCCAACACAAGGGCATCATCGTCATCATTTGCGTCTCCCTCCTCCTCAGCTGCTTCCACAGCAATGCCCATCCCAGAGTTCAAACACACACCCCCGCTCGCTCTTAGGTGAGGAATATATTTTTGGGCATGTTTGAGCCCATTTTATGGTGAAATTGCATGGACATTAGTTCGGATTTTATAGCAGCAGATTGGACAAACTGAAAATCAGATTTATTGAATGTTTGGATGGTCATTTTGTTGTTTCTCATTGCTGGTTACATTCATAATTGAAGATAGATATATTTGCTATATTAATTGAAGCATTTCGGAGAAATATATGTTGTTGTTCATACTTGTTTGCAATCAGAAATTAGGGTTTGAGCAGAAATTTGAAGTGCAGAAAATTAGGGCAGAAAATTGAGTTTCAAAAATCAGATTTTTGGTCAATATCCTATGTGGGATATTTCAATAAAGTTGTGCAAGATATTCCCTATAGCCATACGCTCTTTCATTCAAAATAGAGCAGGAATTGCAAAAGAACTAAGTGAAAAAGTGCCTTATGATGCTATAATCATGTTCTTCCTTTCTTTATGACATTTAGTGGATTTAAACACTCCTCTCAATATATATCTTGTAATAAGCACCCAAAAAAAAAATTGTACGACACCCAATAATCTAAAATGCAGCAACATGAAGTGATCTAATCAACTAAGCACACAAGGTGGTAGAGCCAACTAGATCTACACTTCTTTGGTGGAGTGTGTTTGATGCAAGAACTGAAAGGAAACACTTCTGCACTTATTCAACAAAGTGTGCAATTACAATAAGAACAGTCACTTCTCATTTATTCAACGGAGTGTAATTACACAAGCACAGACACTTCTCTCTTATTCAATGGAGTGCAATTACACAAACACAGTCACTTCTCGCTTATTCAACAAAGTGCAATTTCACAAGCACAGATAGGCACACAAGGCGGCAAGCCATCTTTATCTACGCTTATTCAACAAAGTGTGCAATTACATTAAAATGCATATATGAAACAACTAGCAGTACGTCCATCGAAGATATTACAAGATAATCTTAAAATGCATTACAAATCAACATATCATAAGTAAACTGGTGAAATAGAACTGATATTAAAGTCTGATAAAAAATACATACTATTGCAAATATAATGAATGAGCTCAAATTCACTAACTATTCATGAAAAACATGCTACTCACCAACTGTAGCTTGAAAACAAGTCTGAAATACTAGTAGTAACACTGATGAAGGCTGCCCAAATCACAGCATACACATCTTATGACTGATACGAAACTGCTGTGATTGGAAATCCACTATAAATCATGTCTGAACAGCACTCTAAAGACTCGGAAATCTCATAAACATGCCCAACACACACCCAACTCAGTATGAACAATTATGCTCCTAAATATCAAGAATAAATGGAACCCCAACACACCAAAATAACTTGTTAATGAACTGAAATGAACAGCAGATTGATTGCAAGTCTGATTAAAGATTTAATGTTGCTGGTATAGCAGGTACAACAGGTTATAATCATTAAGAATTACCATAAAACTTCAAAAGTCCACCTTCCAAATGCTCCACATGATCTTCCTTGATCTAGGCGTGAACAAAGGATGAGTTTTGAGCATGCTAAACAGGGCGTTCATACCCAGCTTCTCACGCTCCTATCCCACATGGTATGGCCTGCTCATAGGTGGTGCATCCCCTCAAAACCTTCAATGATTCTATCATTCACATTGAGAACTATACGGCCTACAATTTCACCATGGCATGGCTGCAATGTAGGGTTAAAGCTTATGAATACATACTAAAATACAATGCCCAACATTCGAGGAAGGTACGGCCAACACAAGAAGTGGTATGGCCTATGCCAAAAGCTCCATCAAGCTCTTCAAAAAATCTCTGAAATCTCAAGAAAACATCAGCAAACCCTTAAGCCAATCGAAACACATCAAAAATATTCATTTTCAAAAATTTTGGAAATACTTCTCTTGCAAGTGCAATTGTGGCTCTTGTATGAAGCCATCAAGACCAACTAGTATTTTCAAGAGGGTTTTTCATCCTCAAGAAAATCAAAGATGGACACAAATTCTCCCAGACGCAAAGCAAATATCATAACATGTCTAACCTCAACAATGAGCTCGCAACCTTCTTTTATAACATTTTGGGAGAAATAAAATAATCATTTCCTTTTTCCTCCAAAATCCCTTTTTTTCAAATTAAATAATAATATTTTATGAGAGCAAAAGTCCCTCATGTGCCTAGGCATCCCATTTGAAGACACAATTTAAAACACTTTTTACTTAAATAATTATACCTTAGTTGCCTTTCTAATTTATCCTTAGACAACTTAAGTTATAATTATTTAATAGCTTAATTATTCACACAAGTTGCAAAAAGCATCAAAATGAGATAAGTATAAAATGTTGACCATAACATAAAGTCTCAAAAGGCTTAGGATGATGAATTGAAGCAACTTGGCATCTATCTAAAAATAGCATGCTTCTCCAAGAAGTTTGGAGAGCTCCCCAAAGGATGGGATTGCATTCTAAAAGCATCATGAGGCTAACCAAGGTCACTTGAACTCACTCACATGAACAAAACCATTGCTTGATCAATCTTGTGCTCTCCAAGAAAGTTGGAGTTCTCCCTTGCCCACCAATTAGCCTATGGGAAAATTCGGAAAATAGATTAATTGTTCACAAACTAATTATACTTGAGATGGGGACATTTCATATCTACACTATAGATCTAGTAGTCAAAAAAAAAATTATCAACATTTAAGACATCAAATTCAATAATTAATGTTAGGACTATGAATTTAACAATGAGTATATCATACCTTCTTGCACAAAAGAGGCCTTACATAAAGAGGATATATTTTTCCTCTACATCATAGTACTCATTTCTATATAGGTTATTTCCTTAGTGAAAATATATAAATTTCATTTCCAAAAGTTATCACCTTGATATCCATAACAAAGTTTGTACAAAGTTTTTAGTTCTTAGAGTCTTACTTCCTTTATATCATCCAAGCTTCTTCCTTCATATTCTCCCAAGCCACGTGCATCCAAGAAGCTGTATTCTGGGATAATACGACTACAAGAAAAACTTGGCAAGATGAGACACCAATACAAGAAACAAACGCCATTTTCACATGGCCAAATGTATGCTTCTAAAAAATAAGAAAAAATGTTAAGTACAACAAGAAATTCTACAATAGACTTATTTTCTCTCAAGAATGAAGAATAACTATGAAATAATTCCTTCTATTAGAGATTTTACTCAACAAAAAATACCATTATAAGTTGAAGTTACAATTATTCACGAATTGAAATGAGTCGGCATTTCCTTCTAGTTATTTAGGTTTCAGATGTTGTCTCTGACAAACCACTTAATGGCAAGTTTCAGTTTAAGACATTGTCACAAGCATGCTTCGAATATAATTTTGCAAAATGCACTATGCAAATAGAAAATCATGAAACATTAGGTTTTTATGATAAAATTTTCAAATAATATAATGACTTGGATCATAATACAGCCGATTCAACATTTATAAGGGCACAATACATTCAGCATGAGCCTTAATGTTATTCAAACCCACTATTATACTACTATTATGTCATCCCCTTGTCACTGTCAACATGTTTGGGACCCACAAAACCCATTTCTATACTTCTCAATGGGAAAGGGTGATTTCTAGAGAAGTATTTAGTAGTGAGGATTGGTTTCATTCATTTGTCCCTAGTATTTTTATGAGGTTTTGATCATATCCTATATTTTAGGGGCATTTGCTGTATTTTAGAAGATTGGTTGGATAGGACAACCTCACTATTAGTCTCCTAATGGGGGGTTTACCCTAAGGGGACCCTTTTACTATTGACATTACTCGTGCCCTTAGATATTTTTTTGTGTATAATTTTGTTTTAAGTGCCCCAGGCAAAACTTGTTCCTATTTCTTAGGGGCTTTTGTAGGGCTAATAGAGTCAAGACCATGTCATGCAACCTATAATTGGATTCAAGTGAAAGTCAGCTATTCGTAATGCTTTATCTCTAGTCTTTCTAGTGAGTAGTTCTCAAGTGATGATTGATTACTAATAAGAGGTCAAGGTTGATTGGCTACTTGGATAATTCAATTTTATTGAACTAGTATCATGTTATGTGATACTTGATTATTTAAATTAAAATTTACATATTTTGAGTAATATTAGTGTTATATTAAACAAAAGATATTATTTCTTAATTTCTACTGACACTTCAGCTAGGTGCCTAGGATTTGAAGCATGTCAATGAATAAATAGAGGCCAGCCAACATTGAGAGATTTACTCTATGCTCATTTCACATATTTTAAGACCTAAAGTGGGCAGCTATAGCAAGCAAAGCTCATATGTCAATTCTATGTCATGTCCCCTTCCTAGACATAGTTCAACAAAAGATTTGTATCCTATCTTTAATTTTTCCGTAGGCGGGCGGGATGTTACAAAAAGAAAAATTTATTTAATAATTTAATTTAAATCATCCAAAAGAGTAACTTTATGTTATATTTTAAAAAGGGACAACTTATATTTAAATTATTAAATGATAGTGTATAAAGTATTTTAAAAGGTCACTTCTATTATTTTTGGAAGGAAAATGTTAAAAAAAGAAAAATAATATTAAAATCCCTCAAAAAGATATAAAAGAGGGGCTTCAGGCATGACGAAAGCATCCATTTTAAAAACAAATTTCTTCTTCTAAAATTAAACAATGTTCATCTTCTCTCTCGAGAACAAAAAAACCCTCGAGTTCAAATTGAGGAGGAAAAGCCTCTAATCCTTTTATAGCACTTTCATATAGAGATCACATTGAGCTTGTTGGCATTTCAATTCGCACCTCTAGAATGCGGATTAGAAACGAACAGCTATGCACAGATTAACTGCTCTTCGAATTAGGAGGGGAAGCTCCCTCTTTGCTAATGTTGCCTAAAAGAAAGTAAACTAAACTAATTTGCCAATCTTTTTGTTCAGCTAAGAGCACAAGGTTATAAAACTCAAGCGCCGTAGCTGAGATTTTCTCTTTTAGAAGTTCAACTACGACTAAGCCTACTCTAATGACGTTTCTAACTACTCAAGTAAACGCAGAGCATGAGAGTTAGAAATGAACAAGGAATGATTCTTTGACATAAATACATAAATAAAATTTCTTCCAATGCACATCTACTTACTTTCAATGCAAGTTGAAATAGAGATCATATAAGCATAATACATAGAACAGAAATCTAAGACATTATATCAGGGCAAAGTAGGCACAAGACTTTATTTCTCAAATCTCAAGTAACAAAGATTACACTTCTGGGACAACAAGATTTTAGCAAAATAGGCTTACAGTTTAGCCATCAAACCAGAATACATTGACACAAGACACATGCACTGAACAATAACTTGCAGCTAAAGAGGCATACAAGCTTGCTCTTACACTAAGTGAACATGAAACTGAACAATAATAACTTGCAAGCAAAATAGGCTCAGCAATTTGCTATTACAATAATCGTTAAAAAAAAATGGGCAAGGCTGCCCTTATTTATACACAAGCAGAGGAGTAGGGAACCCTAAAATCTCCTTGCTTTTACAACTAAGACTTGCTAATATGCAAGCTTTATTTCTAAAACTAAAACAAGATAAGCATCTAACAACCTATGAAAGCATAAAAACAAGGGAAGTGCCAACTATTACAACTTGTTTTCTTTCTCCTTCAAAGAATGGATAAGCCTGAGATAGGAATAGAAAGAAAGCGTGTGATAAGAATGCAAAGAAAGCTTGGAGAAAGCTTCAAGTTCACTTTGCTTTAAATCTCAACCACATCCGCTAAAAAGCTGGAAACTGTATCTCTATCAAGAGCATCAATACTATTTATAGCAAAATTCCGCTTTTCCAGGATCTATCTCTTCACCTTTTGCAATTGAAATTAGAGAATCTTTGGCCTCTTCAGCTACTTTATGAGTTCTATTTTTGAAAAACATCGCTGCCCCAAAAGATGACTCACTAATTGATAACTTGGCGGCTCTACAACTTTATGTTTCTGACAATATGTGTTGCTAAAAAGAAGTTCTGGTCTCCGCAAGTTGCTCAAATGTTTCTGGTTCAAGAAGCTGCATTGAAGTCTTCCTCGGAGAATGCTCCACATTCCTCCACTGTTGCAGTTTTGGTCTAGCGGTTTGGTATTCAATGCAAGTGCGTTGTGTACGTTGCACTCCTATCTTTTTAGGTCACCTGTGTTGTCAAGGAGATTCCTGTGAATTGCAGTAGGTTGGTAGTGTGCTAGTTGTCTGGACTGGTCTAGGAAATGCTCCGCATTGATGTCTCTTCTCTTGCGGCTTGGTGAATGTGTTCACAACACCTGTGCAATGTTTCAGTTCCAATCTCATATGCTTAAGTGGTCCGCAATTTTTTCTACAAATGTTACATCATCCGGTTATGTATTATGTGTTTCCTGAATAGAGTTTTTTGTACTTTTTTGGTTTGTGGTGGTTGTTGATGGAATGACAATATGAAGGAAGTCTATGGAAGTGATGTTGGATGTTCAAGGAACATCCCTATGTGATCTACATGTTGCTAATTGGCTACTTTGGTGCCGCATTGTGTCTTGAGTTGGACTTTTGGGTCATTTGTGGATATCTGGCCGATAGGGCCTATTCCTTTACTAGGGTCATGTGCTTGGGAAACTACGCTAGCAATGGAAGATATGTCATGATAGATTTGGGTCCTAACCTATCCTGTTTAGGATCACATCAAGTAAAATCAATTGAAAGAGTGTTTATTGGCCGACTGGTTATGTGTTTCAATGTCTCATCCACACGTTTCCTTGATGCCGACTTAGGTTGATGTGCACCTGCGTGTAAATCATTTTGGATCACATTGAAAGAAGTGTTAAGATTTTTTTGGTCCTCTCTATCCTCGGGATAGGACTACAACATGCTTTGGTGGCCGACCAGTTGAATTTATTGTTTATTCTCTTCCTGGACAACCGAATTGAAGAATCAAAGTGTTGCGGTAGATATAAATGAAAGATCATTTCAGATGCAACAAGAAGGAAGTAGTGTACAAGTGCAAAAAGTGTGTGAGCGAGTCGTATTGAATATCCAGCAAAGATAGTGCTAAAGATTGAGAAAGGAAAGATAAATTGTGCTTGAATGCCTCAGTCAACATAGAGTTGTGTTGGCAATCTTTGTAATTCTCTTATATATCTTTTGTATCCTGCTCTAAGATAGTGAATCTCATCAGGTCCTCTATATCTTGCTCCTAGAGTTGGTTGATACTTTAGTGCTGCAAGTCCTTTATGTATCTTGCTCTAAGGCAGTGAGCCTTCTTGCAAGTTTTCTGGCAGTGAGCCTTACATTATGAGTTAACTCTCACCGTGGTTTTTCCCTCATTGGGTTTCCCATGTCTCTTTGTGCATGTGTGTGTTCTCTATCTCTCTCCTTGCTGCTGATCTGATTACTACTATATCTTTAATTGGTAAAGTTTGTTGAAGGTGTTAAAGATTCAAATTGCTATATTCTTCTCTGTTACTGCTCTACTTAAAGTTTCATCTTTATTTGCTAAAGGAATTTGAGTTGTACCGAAAGTTTCAAGTTCTAGAAGGGGTTAAGTTTTGTGTAGACTGATTCACCTCCCCCCCCCTCTCAATCTACGGAAGTGTTCAACACTTTCCGAGTACAGTTTTGACATTTCGGTGCATTCCACACTTCTTGGAGGAATATACTATTTTTGAAAAATATAAATTTTCAATAAGTTGGATCTTCGATGAGCTTCAGAGTATGTTTCCATAGTCAAAATTCACTTTTAGGCTATTTTAATATTTTCCATAGACTTTGTTGAATGTGCAGAAAGTAATTAAAATATTAAATAAAATATTTAAGTCTAAGTTACCGGTTCATGTTGGGGTTCAGATTCAGGTTCGAGGGTTCATTTCGCGGATTCGATAAAAAAAAAATTAGGGTTGGGTTTGTTTTAGGTTCATCCATACAAAAACATATAAAAATATAAAATATATACATATTTACAATAGTAATTAGGTTCAAAATACCACACATAGCATCATATATTGTATAATAAACAAAACCACCATAAAAATAAAAAACATTAGAAAGTCAATTAGTCAAACTCAAATGTCATGATATATATTATTTATTAAAATTAACTACATTGCTGCATTTCTCCTTGTAGGTAAGCATCAAGGAAGATTGTCCAATTGGATGACAATATTATAGATGAAGACTTGTAGGCAAACTTGGAAACTTGGACTTGGAGAGTACATGGCAAATCAAATGAATTCAATGGGAATTTGGGGGCAATGCCCCAAATGGGGTCGAGGGGAAATGCCCCTCATAGGGGTCTAGGGGCAAGACCCCCAATGGGGTCAAGGGGCAGCGAGCAGCGCCCCTTGTGGGGGTCTGGGGGCAACACCCCAGTGGGGTCAAGGGGCAGCGCCCCTCGTGGTGATCTGGGGGCAACGCCCCCAACAAGGTCAAGGGGCAATGCCCCTCGCGAGGTTCGGGGGCAACATCCCTGACACGCTCCCTGTCGCAATACAGGGCGGGGTTCACAAGTAGAGCCCCCACCACCAAGCCCAAATTAAGACCTCCAGAACTACACAAACCTTCATTGCATACATCATTTTGCATTCACAATAAGACCCAAATTAAGACCTTCAAAGGCACACAAACCTTCATGGCGGACATAATTTTAGGGTTGGGAGCTTTATCTAATATTTTTATGTCAAAAAAAAGTATAAAAAAATTAAAAAGTTAGAAAAATTTTGAAATACACCCCGGGTCCGCCCGAGTTCAACAAGGCCAGACCCACAAGCTTTGGGCCAGACCCTGTCTAGACCCGGGCCAAACCAGACCGAGACCCAGGCCTAGGTACCTACGGACCAGTAACAGTTCACTAGGTTTGTGCCAGCACAACAAAGGTGTTAAGGGAATAAATGCTCTTTGGACTACTTATAACCATTTGTTGATCATAAAAATGTATAGCTTCCTTGCTCAGTCTACTATAGGTGGTGCCAACAAGCATATTCGGACCAATTAGTCTAGCAGACTAGCTATCTGGGGTGTTGCTACAGTACAGGAAGACCTTGTAAGAGGAGTTGTTGCTAGCATGCTGTGATATAGAGCTTAAATTCATTTGTATGCCAAGGAGTGAAGAAAGATTTTGGAACTTCATCAAGTATCATTTGCTTCAGGTGTAATTATGGGATAGTAGATCTCCTTGTATATTGGCTATTTTCAATTTAAATGATTATGTTGAATGCGTATCATTAATTTCTCAGATATACTGTGATTTCAATTTCCATATTTATTTCAGCCTCTCACAATAAAAAATGAATATTATGTAAACTGGTTTGGCTGTTCACTTATTTCATCCCAAAAAACTTGTTGAAATTCACATTGGATTTGAAGCAAAACTGGAAAACTCATTGAAATCTTAGAAGGGACACTACACAAGTCATCCATTGAATTAATGATTTAAATAATGGAGAGAGATAAGGTAACTAAGGAGGATTTGAAAGATAAGGTGGCATATCTCATTGACTACATTGAAAATTTAGTTGATCCTATTGATCCCTCCATTGTAGCTTCATATTCACAATTCATTCAGAAACCAAAAAAGAAAATACCTGCTATTGGATATTTAAGAGATATTGTGGGAGCTACTCGTGCATGGAATGCAGAATTGTTGTCACTAGGACATAGGGTGATGGAGGAAGTGGCATCTGTTTATGATAAATTTGCTAAGGAGGAAGATGCTATCAAAATGAGGGAGAAGAGTGTTGATGAGGAAATAGCAGCTATTGAAACTAATTATCCTCTTATTGCTAAGTTGGTGAAGATGGAATTCCAAACTCTATTGAATAAAGGGATGTTGCATAGTTGGAAAACTTGGACTCAGCAAAAACCTGACAAGCCCAAAAAATTCAACTCGACGAAACTCGGCAAAAAAATCGGCGACTTAAAAAATTGCTTAAATTACTTTAGAAACACTTTTTGTTTTGCAAAATTCATTGACAAGATGTATCCAATGAGTCCATAAATGAGTAGAAAAGTGTTTTCTATTAAATTTGATTCATTTGAATACAAATTGAGTACAAAATCGCATCATCATGTGAAATCCTGATACAATAGTTGTCTGGCAACTATTATGAATTTATGATGATTGTCTTTGAAAATCATCATCATAATTCATAAATTGCATATTACAACATTTGACAGCTTCCTCTATCCTAGTCTACTGCAAACTTGGGGAGAGGTTATAATCTTTGCACAACGTTGTAGTCTAGTGAAAACTTGGGGAGAATTAATGATATTATGATAGTGATAAAGACAATTGTCTAAGTTGTCTATTCCAATCTCCACTCCCAAATCCCCTCATTGTAATCAGATTTCTTATATGAAAAGAGATCCCAATAACTAGTGGGGGTCTAGGAGTGTAGATCTCAATGGGGTCGAGGGGTGGTGCCCCTTGTGGGGGTTTGGGGGCAACACCCCAACAGGGTTGAGGGCAGCGCCCCTTGGGGAGGTCTAGGGACGACGCCCCCAGTGGGGTCAAGGGGAAGTGTTCCTTGGGAATGATCTGGGGGCAATGCCCCCAGTGGAGCCAAGGGGTAACACCCCTCACGAGGTGTGGGGTCAACACCCCTAGCACATTCCTATTACAATACAAGGCGGGGTTGAGGGGCAGCATCCCGGCCACCAAGCCCAAATTAAAACCTTTGAAACCACATAAAACTTTTTGTCGTGCACCATTTCACAATTTTATCACTTTAAGGGAGAAATTAGGTATTTGGCACACTTTTATGAAGAATATTTTCTCTCCAAGTGCTATGTGAGGAAGTGTGAGGGGCGTTCATGCATTTATAGGGAAAAATCATGATTTTTTTTACTATTTTTTGGATTTTTTTGTGATTTTTTCGTGTTTCACATTTTTGATGTATCTAGCAAGCTTTTTGGTCAAACTCGTAGAGTTTTTGGCAAGTACTTGCCAAAAGATCGGCGAGTCCAAGTGGTGAGTAAACCTTGGGAAAACTCACCGACCGTTTGGCTAGGCAGGTACTCGGCGACTTGTCGAGTTTTCGACAAGTCTACCATCTACAATGTTGGATGGAAAAGAATTATACAACCATCGGAAATGGACAGAGGCTTACAAGTTAAGAAGGGAAATTTTGAATGATTGCAAGACAAGATTTAAATCAGCATATGATATTGTGCAGGATGCCTTGAAAGACATGCACTCTTTTGCAGGTGAAATTAGATGTAGTTGTATAATGATCAAAATGAATTTAATTCTGCACAAACCCTGAATGATCAGTTTGACAATGTGATTAAGGGAGAGTCTCCTAAAGGGGGCAATTTCGATTCTTCCTGTATTAAGAACCTTGTGAGAATATGGATTGCATGCAATACATTTGAAAAAATGTTGGTTGGATATAAGCAGGTACACAAAAAATTGCTAGACATTTTCATTGAGGCCAATGTTCGTTTTGTACATTTAGATGATCCAGATTCTAATGCTATATAAATTGTAGTGGATAAATTCATTGTATACTACTTCCAAAATCAATGAGGCTTTCACACACTCAAAAATTTCCAAGGCTGTAGTTTAAGGTTGGCAAATACCACCTAGGGGACTAACTAAGACATTCTCCTTAACAACCAAATCCCTTTTTCTATCTCATGCAACTTTGAAAATCTATAACAAAAGTCAATGGACCCTTGATCTATTGGTGAAGTTAAATTGTTCAGAATGAACCCACTAGGGATCAAGTCTTTCCAACTGCAAGGCCCCAACATCATAACGGATGAGGCTAGAGTCAAGCCCAGGTGACTTTGGTGGAATGGATACCCCTCAATCCTTTCCTCTCAACTGAAGAGGTTTCATCCTATCTGGGTTGATATAAAAACCCTCCAACAAAAAACAAGAAAAAAGCTATAACAAAAGATTTGGGATATTTCTAGACAAGCACTAGTGCCCAAACCTCACAAGTGACCTGCATGAGAGCCCATATTGGACGTGAGTGTCCAAACAGATCACAAAGTCACCAAATCTTCCAAGCTTGTTCCTCCCATATGCTAAAGTGAGTTCATCCAGTTAAATCTGATTTTCAGGCACTTCCAAGGTGGCACATTCTTAGCCTTATTGTCTTTCCTTTACTAATTCATGTCCCAACTTATACATTAGTTTAATTTAATTGATAAATCTGGATATATTGATGTTCTACGTTAAAATATGTGAACACATTTCAGATTTGAGTTAAATTAGATTAATGTACTAAAAGAAATAAAGTACTTTAATTGTTTTTTATTTAAACAAACAAATAACACCTAGGTCTCCAAAATGGTTATTTCACTTTGTTGGAATATCTTCATCTTGTAAGCAATCTTAACACCATAAATGAACGTATCATAGCCAAAGCAGCTACACTTCCAATCTTGGAAGCAAATAAACCTTTTGGTGAAGCCAATATTCATGCTATTTTGGGTAAGTCCAGAGATGCGATGGAGACCATAATATCAATGGTCTTGAAAGTGACTAGCATTGACATGTAGGCGAAAAAAGCCTCCTCTGCAGGGTACTTGAATTTGAGAACTATCTTCTTTGATCTTCTTCATATGGGTACACATATACTTTAAAAAATCATTTGGAGATGCCTTACTGTAGCCTTCCCATTAGCTCAGATTTACATCAATAAAGGATGATAGACTCAACTTCTTTGGAAAACCATTGCTGGAGCTTCTCCCACGAGGCTAGGAAGTGCTCTAATGTCACTGTTATGAACCCAATTCTAGTTGGTTGCAACACTAAAAACCTTAAGTACACACCCGAGGTCTGAAAACTGACAAAGATTGTGGTTCTAACAATTTGACAATTTTTCTGCCATAAATGACAGGTTTGAAACATCAAATCTAACTAATATTTCTTTAAATGTACAGTTGAAAACTAAAAAAGATACTATGAAACTGAATTCTGAAAACTGTAAAATAAACTCTGAAACTAATGAAACACTGATACCTTTGTTAACCAAAAGAAAACAAAACATTAATATTACTAAAATAACAAGAAATTAACTTTTCTAAGAGGGTATGGTTGTCGACTCAGGCTGAGTTCACAACAGTATGGACATAGCCTTGGCCAAGCACACTCTTCAAACTTGTGCACAAGATTTTCTTTCCTCAGAAAACATGTCCTATAGCACTTACAACCAACCCATAACTAATTACCCACAGTGGCTCTTTTCTGGTTTACAGGTGGTGTCATTGGTTTTCTTACAAAAAGTACATCTAATGAACCAAAGCTCAAAGAGACCCACAAGGCTAAGCTACACCACCCACAAAGAAACAATTTTATAAATAAGACATTCTAGTGGACAGATACTAATGGTCCCATTGGACCTGCATCTCAAAAATAGATTAGTTATGTTGTACCCAAAATTAAAAATTTTGCTTCATTAAGGCATTTTGGTAAAAATGATCAAAATCTTGTAAAATGGTCGTCAAAAGTCAAAAAGGGTCAAAATTTCTAAAACTCGCAATTTTTATTTTTTTTAAATTTCTGAAAAATAAATGGATCATAGGGTTTTTCAGGGTTTATTGTCAAAAGGATGCTCACAAAATTTTGGAAAATTTTGAAATTTGCATGTCGGCCCCTATTTTTTAGGGAAAATGGCTAAAAATAGAATCTTTGCAGAAATGGCTCAAACTGATTTTGATTGGTTGAAAATACGCCATGATCACGCTAGTCCAATTAGAATCGTCAAAATGTCAATTTTTCTCTTGTGGGTCTATTTCATTTTTTCAAAAGAAAAATCAAGACCTCTGAGGTCATCAATGGAGGATGGCCAACTGCCACATGCCAGAATCTAAGTCTCAAACGCCGCACAGATCGATCCACGGTGAAAGATGCTCGAAAAACGATGAACGGAGGAGGGGAATCTAAAAATAGCCAAATTTGTGAAAATTATTCGAACATTGGAGACCTTGGGCACCCCTGTGGCCAAGGAAGGCGCCTAGGCTTCAATGCCTTAGAATATTTTCAGTTTTCATTTATCATGCGCGTGAAACAATGAGAGTATTCACAGTCAACAAGGTGGTCATGCAGTCGGCAAAGGTGGTGAACGCGAGGTGAAGAAAGTTGAAAAAAACTCAAAATAAAAACTAAGTCTAGTGAAGAAAACCGCCCCAGTCAGCCAAGCGCACCTAGGATTTCAAGCAATCAAAAGTAGTTGTTAGGATTTGAAAAACTGGTCATTCTTCTCAGATTTCTTCAGGCTTTTCAACAAATCCATCAACCAGTTCACAAGATCTATTGAATGGCCGGAATTATAGATCAAATAGTGGTGTTCCATCAAAAGGACAAATTGAAAATCATCAAAATCATCAAAATGTTTCTAACTCTAGTGAAGATGGGCGCCCCAATCAGCCAGGGGCACCTAGGGTTTCTGTCATGTCCCCCAAAATTGTAACACTAAGCTAAAGCATCTAAAGACAAATAAATAAATAAAATACAAATAAATGTCAAAACCCAAACATGAGTAATTACGATTTAAATATAATTATAATTTTCATCGATAATATTATAATTATATTATAAATATAATATACAAATTATAAATGTAATAAATTATAATAATACAAATCATAATTTAAAAATAAATGAATAGAATAATTAGCAATATAAATATATATCTTAATAATTTATGTATTATTATAATCATTAAAACATTTATCAAACTCATATAGAAATAACAATAATAAAATATATTACACTCACACTTAAAAAAAATATAAATACCTATAAAAATAAAATATATTAAACCAGATATATTTAAATAAAATATATGCTAAACAGAAAATAACAAAGAATCCTAATTGCACCGATTCCTATAGGGGCATATTAAAGAGCTGTGTCACTCAAACAAATATAAGGTAATCGCTTTTTCCAAGAGGCAGCGATCTCCTCTATTGACTTATTAATTATTATTAGAGGCTGATTTGGGTGAGAGAATCGGGTTATCATTAAATTCATGACCCTCCATAAGAGATGTGTCTATCTGAAGATGAAGGAGAGATATAAAAGAAGAACAAAAGGATTAGACTAACACACGGGTGGAAAAAATGAGAAAATGAGAACCATAGTGGAGAGGCATCGAATGGAAGGAAGGAGGAATAAGGTGAAGCATCTAGGAATATATTCTGAACATAGAATCTGCAGAATCAAACAGCAGTAAGGAGAGGAGAATTATAGGATAGGTAAGTGGTAAGTATTTTCTGTAACTTCAATGATTAGTTGGTAAATATATTAAGGATCTAAATAGGGACCTTAGTAAGTATTTCATGTAATCAAATAATTAGTTAATAAATACATTAAAGATTTAGTTAAGAACATTTAGCAAGTGTCTTATGAATTAAAATAATATTTTTTTTAATGCAAATGAAATCAGATATGGATTAAGGTAACAGTTTATACATACAAGTAACTATTCTAGTGGTGCTTGACATATATATTTAATATATGTATATGATAAATATAAATGTATCAAATATAATATGTTTCCTGTTGATAAATATATTTAGTCATATATATCTATATAGAGAGAGAGAGACTCATAAATACCTCATAGGTGGTGGACACATGCAATTATATATATAATATATGATCCAATAAGGGGGTGTTAGGTCACTCAAAATGCCAAATGACTGATCAACAAACAACCTTCAAAAGAAAGACTCACTATCTCTTCATTTATCAACATTACTTAAGCCTGCCCTTGTAGCCATCATGACCCGGTTTAAGGCTTTTTCACCTTAACTTTCCAAAGGACTTGCCAATTAAACAATTGATTTAGATTCACTTTAAGGGCTCACACAACATACCCAAAGATCAACAATGACTTCTTTACACCAACATTGAGAAACCACAGTCTGCCCCTGCAAAAGGCTACTTAATTAGCCCAATTTAACAAAGGAACTACTTCTCAAACATCTGCCCTTCACAAAAACACAACAAACAGTCAACAAGCATGTGACAAAACTTCAAATTCCATTATTTGTTTCCAGATTTAAGGCTTCTTTAGTATTGTTCCAACAAACCCTCACTTTCAAGCAAAAACACAAGGGTTTTACTAAAAAACATAACTATCAACCTTTTCCAACCAAACCAGTGCTTCAAACACCCCACATATCGCCTGCACATACTCAATAAACCTTTACTTGGACAAATCCCTCAACATTTCATCATAACCAACACCTTACAACTCAATTTTCACATAAAAACCACTTTGCCCAGCCCTGGGGCATCACTTCCAATCACACAAACGGTCTACACAACATTCCAAAACATGACAACATCAATCCCTATCAAATTACATCCCATTCCTCTGAGAAACATGTCATCATAGTAGGAGGAATGGCCAATCCATTAAATGAACTTCAAACTCAGACCCTACTGGCTTACTCAGGCAATAACAGAGAAAGGAGGAGATCTTCCTCTAAAATTAAATCTAGACTCTCAAAATTGAAGGAAATGCAAGTTATGACATGTCACCACAAATTACCACAAGTTTCTGATCATAAAGTGCCTGTACGGGTCTGTGCACAGTAAGGAAAGAGTAAAAACACAGAAAATCTGCTAAAAAACGTTTGAAATTGTATTGGAATTCTTCTCAAAATGTTTGAACATGTTGTCGTTTAAATTCGCACCTCTGGAATGCGGATTTGAAACGGACAGCTATGCACAGATAAACTGCTCTTCAAATTAGGAGAGGAAGCTCCCTCTTGCTGATGGTGTTTAAGAAAGTAAACTAAAACTAAGTTGCCTATCTTTTTAATCAGCTAAGAGCACAAGGTTTATAAAACTCAAGCGCCGTAGCTAAGATTTTCTGACTTGGAATTTCAACTACGACTAACTTACACTAAAGATGTTTCAATTTTCTCAAGTAAACACAAAGCAAGAGAAATAGAAATGAACAAAGTTTGATTCTCTGACAAAGTACTTAGATAATCTCTCCTTCCAACATACATCTATTTACTTTCAATGTGAGCTGAAATTAAAGATCATAAAAGTATAACACAATAAACAGAAATCTGAGACATTATATCAAGGCAAAAGAGGCTCAAGACTTTATTTCTCAAATTTCTGGAACAAAGATTGCACTAAACACATGCACGGAACAAGAATTTGCAGCTAAAAGAGACTTGCAAACTTGTTCTTACACAAAACAAACAGCAACTATAAAACCAACCTGCTGGCTCAAAGAGACTCAGCAATTTGCTATCATAAGTATGATTGAACAACACTGAATAACAAATAGAAGGCGTGAATAGAATCAGTGTTTTGTTATCACTAGCATGGTTGAAAATAAATGAGCAAGGCTGCTCTTATTTATAGCCTAAGCAGAGGAGTAGGGAACCCTAAAATCTCCTTGATTTTACAATTAAGACTTGCTCAGCAAGCAAGCTTTATTTCTAAAACTAAAAGAAGATAACATCTAACACCTAAGAAAGCAGAAAAAGTTGGAAGTGCCAACTATTACATTTTATCTTCTTTCTCTTCTTCAAAGAATAGATAAGAATTATTCCAAGAATAGAAAGAAAGCTTCTTTAAATCTCGATCACATCCACTAAAAAGTTGGAGATTGTCTCTGTCTGGGGCATCAATACTATCAAGAGCAAAGTTTTGCTTTTCTAAGAGATCCTCTCCATCTACAATCGATCTCAAGAAATCTTCAACTTCATTGGCCGCTTTCTCGAACTTTGCTGACATCATGGAAATCTGACTTAGGCCACCATCACTACTGCGAACAACATTTTGAAACTAGGCTTGCACTTCATCAAGTCTAACATAGGAACCATCATCATGATGACATCGAGCAGGAACCTCTGTGATAAACTCATTCATGAACAGAAAAGCTTCAACTACCCTTTGCCTGTATGCAATGAACTCCTCTGCTATCCTCTCATAGGTTTTCACCTTCTCCTTTAGAAATAGTCACACTTTCAGGCCAAGGAGGCACTGAGAAGCATTTCTCGATCATGTCAAGTTTCAAACTGCAAATCAATCTGCCATCAACTAATTGAATCTCCTATGTTGCCGGATTGTAATGTTTGATGCAAGCAATTACAAAATCGAGACTCTGAACTGAAATAGGAATGGATGCCGCTGCGAGTAGTCCAGAGTGCCCTAGGTTTCTGATTGTAGTGTTACCTACGCTCTCCAAAGCATGTAGGTCAAACACCGGCTTGATGTGATGCAAGTCAATCTCAGCTGTTTTGATGAAGTCATGGTATAGTGCTGACTTGGTCTTGAAATCATTGGGAGTGTATTCCATTTTGAAAACCTTGAAGAATGACTGTAAACTTGCCTATGTTCAGGCAAGTTTTGAGCAACTTACTATTTTTAGAATGCTGATTTTTCTTCTTCAAACGGACAAATTTTTGGAAATTTTTCTGAGATATGGGTTTTGCTCAGAATTTCGTTGCAAAACAACCCAGATTGTCCGTTTTTGAAAATTTTGAGTGTAGACTGAAAAAGCAGCAAACCCTAATTTCTTCAATTTTTCACCAAAAAAGCTGGCACCTGGGTTTTGTTCAAAATAAAATTTGGAATGAACCCAGTTGATCAAATTTGAAAATTATTGAGGGCTGATTGAAAAAGCAGCAAAACCCTAGAATCTGAAATTTTCTTGAAAAAAGTTGTGATCTAGGTTTTCTTCAGAAGATTGTTTTAAGAGGACCTAGATGATCAAAATTTGAAAACTCTGATGATTTCTCTGACATGCAAGGAAAAAGCAGTTGCTGTAACTTGAGAAATTTCTTCAAAAATTCTTTAGAAAGATGGGATGAAAAGACCCAGATGGCTGAAAATTGAAAACCTTGAGCTTCTTCTTCAAAAATTCGATGTTCTGGATAAAAAAAGCATGAAAAATAAAGGTCTTATGTTGCTGGTCTGAAAATTAATGAAGAACTTCTTGAAAATCAGCAACCTTGAACTCTTGAATCTTGAAATAAAAAACTTCAAAGTTGTTGCTCCTCTTCAACTTGGACGCCACCTACAAAGAATAATGAAAATTGAATGATAAAAGCCTCTTAAATAAGCCTCTGGCTTGAAATAACTCTGCTTTCTTTTTGCTTTTATCTTCAAAACCCTAAAATCTTCCTGTTCATAACTTGGTCATTCATTCTTCATCTTGCAATTCGAAAATTTGAAAATTTTGACTAAGGCAAGGCAACTTGGGCGCCCTTCTTGGCTAGAGGCACCAACTTTCTCCAGACTTAGTCACTTTTTGAAGTTTTCAACTTTTCTCAACTTTGAAACCCTACTTTGATTTTGATCTTTGGCTTCCAAGTTGATCCGATGAACAAGTTGGATGTTTCATCATGAAGCCTAATTGATTCTGAGAAGATCATCCTAGAGGCAACTCTGGCTAAAACTTCATCTGATGCTCCAAAATCATGGGCGCCCATCTCCTTCTGGGGCGCCCAACCTTTATAGTGTTAGCCATTTTTTGTGTTTTTCACTTTCTCCATTCCCCTTTAATCATCTGATGAAACCTCGATTTTGGGAGCTACACTGATCAGATTGGCTGGCTGACTGCTTCATTGGATAGCTTGGCTGAATCTGATGAGGTGATCTTGGTGGTTGCAACTACAAAATCCATCATTTCAGGCTTCAAAACCTTGGGCACCTATTTTCTCCAGGGGCACCCATCTCCACCAGACTTAGCCATTTTTCTGGTTTCTTCATCAACTCCTCTCCTTCAGATGATCTTGTCATTTTGGATGATCCGGAGCTTGGATGGACTGACTGTTGGACTCATTACGGAGCTGAGAAGATTTTGCGAGGGGTCTTCTGGGAATGCTATCTCCTGAAAGCTGCATCTCAGGGGTCAAAAGCTTGGGCACCCCTGGCTAGCTAGGGCGCCCAACTCCTCCAGACTTAGCCATTTTTCATCTGATTTTATCTTCAAACTTGAACCTTCTTTATACCTCTAGCTCGATCGGAATTTGTCGATGACTGAAAAGTCTGACGATCTAACGAAGGTATCCATTGCAAGGTTGACTGGATTCTGAAGGGATTGAGCTCATCGGCAAACCCTAACTGCTGAGTTTGACCTCTCAAAAGGCTGGGTGCCCCTGGGCACCTGGGGCGCCCAAAGTTCCCAGACTTAGAAAAAATTTAGTGATTTTTTCAAGGTTTACCTTCTGTCTTTTGGTTGAAACTTCCCTATTTGATCTCGAATTCCAGGTGACTGGCTGATCTGATGATGACACTGTCAGACTCACTATGGAGCTAGGAAGAATCTGAACAATTTTGCCTGGAAGCACAAACCCTAATTCCATCATCTGATGCCCTAAAAAGATGGGCGCCTATCTTCTCCTAGGGCACCCATGGCTGGCAAACTTAGTCATTTTTCTGCAGTTTTCACCTTCATCCTTCTTCTTCTGCATGTTCTTCAACCCATCTTTGTTCAGAGCTTGAACATTGAATCTAACGCCAGGTAGCTAACTGACCTCCATTGATGACTTTTGGAGCTCCCGAAATGTGCCCACCAACCTGATGAGAAAATATTTTAAGCCAATCAAAATCAATTTGAATATATTTTAGAAAGTTTTGCCAATGCCGTTTAAAAGAAAAATCTCAAGAATTTTTCAACTTCATCTCGAACTTTGCTGACATCATGGAAATCTGACTTTCACTACTGCGTTGAAACTCGCTTGCACTTCATCAAGTCTAACATAGGAACCATCTCATGATGACATCGACAGGAACCTCTGTGATAAACTCATTCATGAACAGAAAAGCTTCAACTACCCTTTGCCTGTATAATGATAGGTTTTCACCTTCTCCTTTAGAAATAGTCACACTTTCAGGCCAAGGAGGAACTGAGAAGCATTTCTCGATCATGTCAAGTTTCAAACTGCAAATCAATCTGCCATCAACTAATTGAATCTCCTACGGATTGTAATGTTTGATGCAAGCAATTACAAAATTCTGAACTGAAATAGGAATGGATGCCGCTGCGAGTAGTCCAGAGTGCCCTAGGTTTCTGATTGTAGTGTTACCTACGCTCTCCAAAGCATGTAGGTCAAACACCGGCTTGATGTGATGCAAGTCAATCTCAGCTGTTTTGATGAAGTCATGGTATAGTGCTGACTTGGTCTTGAAATCATTGGGAGTGTATTCCATTTTGAAAACCTTGAAGAATGACTGTAAACTCGCCTATGTTCAGGCAAGTTTTGAGCAACTTACTATTTTTAGAATGCTGATTTTTCTTCTTCAAACGGACAAATTTTTGGAAATTTTTCTGAGATATGGGTTTTGCTCAGAATTTCGTTGCAAAACAACCCAGATTGCGTTTTTGAAAATTTTGAGTGTAGACTGAAAAAGCAGAAGCAGACAATCAAAAGTAAGTACTGACTTCACCTGCAACTGTCCTCCTTCTTATTTCAATAACTTTTGTCACTGTCTTCTTGAGAAGTTTGCAAGTTTCACTTGTTTTCACCCTTATTCTCAACCACAGGACATTCTATGGTCCCTACACACTCTCTTGCTTTTTTTTGCTCTCTGTGAAGCAAAATTGGATCTGCCTTTTTCTTCAACCCTTTCTTTCTACAAGCTATCTCATAAAAGAACAACCACCTTTCCACTACTCATAGGGTGACACCTAAAACATAATTGTACTCACCTATGACTCTTCATCAAATGATCAAATTTTGATAATAAGGTGTAGGTGCTCCTACCACATGATTGATACCAGCCCCAGCATCCTTCATACACGCAAACACATTATCATATCTTGGACTGCATGTGCCTTTGAACTTGTCTTTATGTCTGTCATCAGACCTAATGTCTGCTCTTTTCTCATTCCTTGATCAAAAACAGTCATTAGTATTCCATAGTAGACTTCACCTTGGTTTCATCCTCATGCTTACAACTGTCCTTACTACCCTGTCCTCCTTGTCTTATTTGCACTGTATCACTATAACCCCCAATGCAAGTTTCACTTGTTTTTCACCCTTATTCTCAACCACAGGACATTCTATGGTCCCTACCAACACACTCTCTTGCTTTTTCACTGTCAAAACACTTTTCAATTCATGCCCCTGCATCCTCAATCTTTGAAGCAACATTAGGATCTACCTTTTTGTCTTCACTCACAACACTTAGAGGTTCTTTTCTTCCACACATAATGACCTTTGCTTTACCCTTGACATCTTCTACAAGTGGAGTTAACATAAAAGAACAACCATCTTTCACTATGGTGTAGGTATTCTCTCTACCATCATACATGGCACGCCTATCATATTGCCAAGTTCTACCTAGGAGTAGGTGACAACAGTCCATAGGTAGGATATCACAAACAACACTATCACTATAACCCCCAATCTGGAAATCAACAACTGCTCTTTCATTCACTAACAAAGATTATTCATCACATAACCAAGACACTTTATAAGGCAACTCATGAGGAATTTTTTTCAAGTTCAACTTACTCACCATCTCACTAGACACCATGTTTTCAGTTGAGTCAGAATCAATGACAACTCTACATACCTTGTTCTTGCATTTACAAATAGTCTTGAAGAGGCTCTTTCTTTGCAAAGGTTCTTCCTCTTTGGCTGCCTTCAACACTGTTTTTCTCATCATCAACATCTCCCCTGTTTCAGGAGTAGCTCTCAAACTTGTAGAATGATTGCTTTCACCCTCCTCTTCTTGAACCAATTGTGCTCTCCTATCAATCTTTTTTTCACCACTTGAAGAACTACCAGCCCTTTTAGGACATTTCCAAGATGGATGACCATATTCATTGCATGTATAACATCTCCCTGCAAAATCATTAGAACTTCTACCAGCACTAAACCTTCCTCTACCTCTAAAACCTCCTCTAGTATCAACACTTTGCTCTTTACCTTCATTTACTCCTTGTTCTTCCAATGGTTGCTTTGGTGTAGAAATTACTCCTCTTCCTCTTGCACTAAGTAGCACCTCTTCCTCTAACTGCTTTCTCTTGTCTCCTTTTAAGCTTTTCCTCCACCCTGATTGCTAATTGAAAACACTCCTCAACAGATTTTGGGTTAGCAACCACAAGTTCATCTTGAATATTAAACCTCAACCCACTTAGATACCTAGCCACCTTTTCAGCCTCATCCTCATCCCTTCTAGACCTTATGCTTAGTTTGTAGAATTCATTAGTGTAAGACTTGACATCTAGATCTTTTTGTTTCAATCCTTGCAACTTCTTAAACAATTGAACCTCATAGTCCTGTTGTGACCTTTTCACACATCGCCCCATTGCAAATGGGGACCCCCCCTAATTTTTGCTTTGTTCGGGTCTTTTGACTTGGTTTTTGGTTTGTTTTGTTGTCGTCTCTCTTTTGTTCCGTTTGTCTTTCCGGGATGTGCCCGTCTGTGAGCTTAAACTTGAGATTTTGGCTAAGTCTGAGAGTTAGGGTTTGCTTTCTTCTGGTCAGTTTGAAGTCAAATGGAGTGAATAAGTTGAAAATCTGAGTTTGACATTGCAATCAGCATGCTTCCAGCGAGTCCCCAGCAAAATTTCATTGAATTCCGACAACTTACTATTTTTAGTCAGTACCTAATTTGGGACATTTTTCTCAGCACTTTTGAAATTCTGATCGTTACACTGCATCCAGAGCACGTCAAGCTATCTGCCTGCAAGTTTTGAGCTGAAACGAACAACTTTCTATTTTTAGCAAGTTCACCTTCAGGAGCTGATTTTAGGGTTTGCATGCGAAGTTTTTCAATGCATGTTTGAAGAATATTTTTGGGTTTTTAGAGACCTACGCGATGATATAACATGCAGGATGAGATGATGACTTTCAGCACTCAGCCTTCGAAGGCTATTTTTAGGGTTTGCATGTTGGACTTTTCTTCGCATGTCTGGACATTCCTTGTGGGTTTTTTGAAAGCTTCGTAGTGGTGTAACATGCAAACCAAGATCAGGACTTTTCAGGAGCCGTCTCATAGGCTATTTTTAGGGTTTGCATGCAGAGCTTTTCAGCACATGTCAGGTTATTCCTTATGGGTTTTTCAAGAGCTACGCAGTGATGTGACATGCAAACAGAGTTGGTCACTTTTTTGGGAACTTACTATTTTTAGCAGATTCACTCTGGCAGCCCCCCCCAGCACTTCAGTATCACAAACTGACCAACATGCAATAGAAACGGGGTCAAACGGAGGTCATTTGATCAACATGCAAGTCAGATTAGGGTTTCCAGCTTCGGGACCCAAAATGAGGGGTAAAATGCCAAAATTTTCAAAAACCAGTGTATCCCACTGCGATCAGTATCTTTCAAGCTATCCACTGGTAAAATTTGAAGGCAATCGGAGCACTTACTATTTATAGTAAGTCACTTTTGAAACAGACTATAAATAGTAAGTCAGCAGCAGGCGCCAGTGTGAATAGGCAGGTCATCCCATGAGGGTCACGTCATTCAAATTTCAAGTCAAACGGAGTTGGGGAAGTCATGAAACTGAGCAGTTACGATAAATAGTAAATCAACTCCAGAAACATGCTATAAATAGCAAGTCAGCACGAGATGGCAATGTGAACAGATCAACTTGATCATGAAGATCCTGTGGCACGAATTTCAAATCAATCCAAGCTTCAGAGGTATGAAAATCAATGGGCTTACTAAATATAGTAAATCAGGGGCGAGCAAGCTGAGAAATGTCTAAGTCTGAAGAAGTTCTTGCTCACCCTGTCAAATGCGCCCAAGATGAGATTGGCTTAAGGATGGAGATATTTCAAGTGTTAAAGTTCCTACTTGACCCCTGAAATGTGCCCATGACTTGCAGAAGGATAAAAAATTTCTACGTCTGGAGTTAAATCCCCCTCATACCCCAAAATGCGCCCTGTCATGAAGGTGGTGATAGAAAATAAGCTAAGGAAAAAGTTAAATCCTCCTGGACCCCCTAAATGCGCCCTTAGCTTGAGAAGTTGATGGAAAATTTTCTAAGTCTGAAGTCTGTCCTGCTTGACCCCCAAAATGCGCCCTGTCTTGAAGCTGGTGATGGAAAAAAATTTCTAAGTGTGAAACATCCTGCTCAACCCCCAAAATGCGTCCTCAAGGAGAGATGGTGATGAAAAAGGGTGAGAAATTTTCTAAGTGTTTGTAAAATCCTCCTCCACCCTCAAAATGCGCCCATGCTAGGAATGAAGTCAAGGCAAGTCCTAAGGCATTGAAGTTAATTCCTTCACCACATGCCAAATGCGCCCATATGGGCTAGGAAAAGGACAAAAGGGTTGACTTTCTCCTTGACCCTTTGAATGCGCCCAAGTGAAGTTAAGAAATGTTGCTTGGCGTTAATTCCTCCTTGGGGTCCTAAATGCGCCCAACTTCTTTGGCTTTGAAGGATGTTGAAAAGTGGTTAAGTGTTGGAAACTAAATCCTTCACCACATGCTAAATGCGCCCAAGGGTATTGAAGGTGATATGCTAAGTGTTGATGAAATTCCTCCACCCCAAGCAAAATGCGCCATGACTGGAGAATGAATGGAGAAAAAATTTCTAAGGCAAAATTCAAATTTTCCTTCTAGACCCTCAAATGCGCCCATACTGGTGATAAGACTTAAAAAAAATTCTAAGTATTAAAATTTCACCTCTAGAGAAAATACGCCCAAGCTTGAGAGGGTGGTGAAATTTGTTAAGGCATGAATAAAGTTGGCAAGGATGAGTCAGAATATACTAGCTTCATGAGGATGATAAAAAATTTCAAGGCCAAGCAAGAAAATACGCCCAAATAGGAGGAATAAGAATAAACTTTGGTGAGAAATATTTTTCTAAGGTATAAATTGCAAAAATTAAAAGTACCCCTTCATCTATGGACACATGAATTTGATGTTTTCTGAGGGAAATTCTCTTCTGGGTACTGGATATCTTCGATAAGGATATGATTTTGAAACTTTCCACGCCTCGCCTGAGACTTTAAGATGGAGATTTTACTCGGGCGCCTGGTTGATGAAGTCTTCTAGAGGAAATGAATTATTTCTAAGGCAGATGGGTTGGAAATTTGGCTAAGGAAAAAAGGGGATATCACGCTGGTTGGGAAATTTTCTAAGGCGGAGAGAAATCAAGCAACACCCTCTAAACGCGCCGTCAAGTTGCATAAAAGTTTCTAAGGCACAACTTCAAGGTACACAGGAAGCAGAGTACAAGATGGGTTGGAAATTTGGCTAAGGCATGAAGAATTTGAGGAAGAAGTTTGCTAGGAAAAGAAATGTTCCAAAGATCAATCAACCTTGGAAATCAAAGTATGAAAATCCGGTAAGTGAAGGAGAGTTTATATTATTAAGTGTTCTAATGCTCTTCTTTTGTTTCCAGGACGAACGTCGGAACCAGAGTGGGGCGAATTGAAGTGATGGAGCAAATACTCCAAGACTACATTTCAACCTCGAAGGAAGAAAAGTTGCATCTTGGAAGAAATGGCTAAGTGTTGACCCAGTATGCACCCAATTCAAAGAGGTAGATGGCGAGGAGGAAATGCTTGATTCCAAGATAGGAGAGTCCTTCAGGATCAGGGGTGAAAGAAAAAAAAGATCATCCTCATGCAGTTCAGAGTTAGAGAATGTCAGTTGAGAAGAAAATCACCATCAAATAGGTTAAAAAGTTACAGCCTTGGAGTCAAATCGAGAACGTGCCTGCCATACCCTTTCAAGACGTTGAAGCCACAATGATCAGACTCATCCAGTTTGCAGTCAAGAAGAAGAACAAGAACAATGTGAACGCATTTCCAAACAGGAATCTTCTAGAAGGATGGTGGATATTGATTGCTCATTTATTACCCCACTCCTCTTGGTGGCGGTTTTTAGGGTGAATCTTGTTTAGGGCTGAGGTGGCACAATCTGGGCCATCCAGCTAATTGTAATCTGAGTCGTCCATTGGATTTGGCCAGCTATAAAAGGGGCATCCCCCCTCTTTTGTAATGGATTAGACAATAGAGATTAGATTAGAGTAGAGATAGGAAGATAGAGAGACAACTTAGAGATAGCTTAGTATAGATTGATAGTGTAGTTTGAAGAAGGAATTTTTTTCCTTTAAAGCTTTGGAAGAAATTGTTGTGAACACTCTCTCAATAAAAAGAGTTTTCATTGATGATGATCTCGTCTTTTGTTGTGAGTAGCTAGCGAGGTTTCTTCGTCCTTCTACTTCAAGTAGGATTTTAAAGTCAAGTAAATAGATTTTGTTTCATGCAAGTAGTAGATAGTAACTGTAGAATGTGGTCTTCAATTTGAGCAAACTTCGTCTATCCATACCACTAGTGGGCTCGTTGATGGTGAGTTCGCCTTGTGTGGTCAACTGGAAACTTGTGGACTTAACTTCGATTACGATCTTCATGTTGGTATGCGTCGTCGTGACGGTGTCTTCATTGTTGAATTGTAATCTGAATATCTTTAGTTACTCCCCTTGAAAATTGCACCAGTTCTGTGGAGGCTGTCCGAAGCGAGGCAAAACGGAATCTGGTTGAGACTTGTGAAAATTGATCTCCATGTCCCACGCATAGATTAGTCCATAGCATCTTCTATCCCTACAACCATTTCAATTCAGTACTTTCTGGTTAGTTTAGGAAACAAGAGCTTTATAGACAAACCTTTCGAGCATTCAAATTCCTTTCTCAGCTATTGAACAATTTCGTAAGTCCCCTTGAAATACCAACAAATCACATCGAGCCAACTAAGACTATCCACCGCATGAAGGAACCTTGGAGTTGAATGCATGATCTTTCTAGCAATCTTAGCATGCAGGAGATTTTGTTCAAGAGAGGATAGAGTCGCCGTTGGTAACTTTATTCTGTGTTGGTGCGGTCACGAAAAACACATCAACAAGTCCTTTGGAAGAAACTTACCTTTCAACTTTTGCACCATCTTGTCCCATGAAGTAATCCTTGTTTTTCCTTGTTTTCTTCTCTCTGCTTGCTCATAGTCCCACCATAGAAGAGCATGTCCTTTTAGTTTTTTTTTTCCACATTCACCATCTATTCTTCTGAAATATCTTCACTCTCAAAATAATTATCCATAGCAGCAATCCAATCAAGTAATTCCTCTTCATTTAAATTACCACCATAAACAGGAAGATCAACTTTTACCTTTATTGATTCACCTTTCACTGCTTTGAGCATTTTCACCATCCTCCAATCTTCAGGGTCTGGTTCTTCTTCAACATCTTCATAGTCTTCATCTTCCTCTTCTGTTTCACTTTCTTCATTCACTTCTCTCCTTTTCCTTGTCTCCAAGACAGCAAGCCTTGCCAAAACTGCATTATGAGATTCTAGAAGCTTAGCATGCTTCTCTTTCAGGTCCTACAACTCTCTAGCAACACCAAAACCTTTTGGAGGCATCCTTTCAAACTTGACTCTTCACCTTCTTCTTCAAACCTGCAAAACTCAATCAAATCACAAACAAAAGATCTTGTTCCTGAAGCTCTGATACCACTTTGATGCAATAAGGAGGTGTTAGGTCACTCAAAATGCCAAATGACTAATCAACAAACAACCTTCAAAAGAAAGCCTCATTATCTCTTCATTTATCAACATTACTTAAGCCTGCCCTTGTAGCCATCATGACCCGGTTTAAGGCGTTTTCACCAAACAACCTTCAAAAGAAAGCCTCACTATCTCTTCATTTATCAACATTACTTAAGCCTGCCCTTGTAGCCATCATGACCCGGTTTAAGGCGTTTTCACCTTAACTTTCCAAAGGACTTGCCAATTAAACAATTGATTTAGATTCACTTTAAGGGCTCACACAACATACCCAAAGATCAATAGTGACTTCTTTACACCAACATTGAGAAACCACACTCTGCCCCTGCAAAAGGCTACTCAATTAGCCCAATTTAACAAAGGAACTACCTCTCAAACATCTTCCCTTCACAAAAACACAACAAACAATCAACAAGTATGTGACAAAACTTCAAATTCCATGATTTGTTTCCAGATTTAAGGCTTCTTTAGTATTGTTCCAACTATAGTTGAAAAACTCGCCAATTGCAAAAACTCGCCAAGCCCGGAAAATACGGTACGGAAAAAACTCGGCAAAAAACTCGGCAACTTACAAAATTGCTTAAACTTCATTAAAAACGCATTTTTTTTACAAAATTCAATGATAAGATGCATCCAATGAGTCAATAAAATGAGTACATAGAAGAAACAAGCTGAGTCTTGTTATATTTGATTGATTTGAAAGAAAATTAGATAGAAAATCGCATCCTCATGTGGAATGCTCAATACGCTGATACTGATAGTCTGAAACAAAATGAAAATAGCAAATTGTTTTTGAAAAACTGAAGGTAAATAGTGGAGAATACCTAGAAAAACAAATGAATTCAATGGGAGTTTGAGGGCAATGCCCCAATGGGGTGGAGGGGCAGCGCCCCTAGCGGGGTCAAGGGGCAGTGCCCCTTGTGGGGGTCTGGGGGCAGCGCCCCCAACAGGGTCAAGGGGCAGTGCCCCTTGTGGGGGTCTGGGGGCAACGCCCCCCGGGGGGGGGGCCCCCCCGGGGCAATGCAGGGTCCCGGGGCAGTGCCCTAGGCGCGCTCCCTGTCGCGATACAGGGCGGGGTCGAGGGGCGGAGCCCCCGCCACCAAGCCTAAATTAAGACCCCCAAAACCACACAAACCTTCATGGTGTACATCATTTTGCATTAACAATAAAACCCAAATTAAGACCATCAAAGCCACACAAATCGTCATGGAACACATCATTTTAGTGTTTTTTCTAAAGCAGAGCACGCAAATGAATGAAAAAAATAACTCAAAAAGCCGACTGCCTGGGCATTTTCCAGATCGTGCGAGTTTTTTTCAAAAACTCTCCGTACTTTATGGAAAAACTCGCCAAAAGTACCGCGAGTTTTTCCAGAAAGTACGGCAAGTTTTTTCGACGTACAGTTGCCTAGAAAACTTGCCAGCTTGGAAAACTCGCCAGCTAAAAAAACTCGCGAGTTTTTGTTAACTCGCCGAGTTTTTGGCGAGTGATGCAACTATGGTTCCCCAACAAACCCTCACTTTCAAGCAAAAACACAAGGGTTTTACTAAAACACATAACTATTAGGCTTTTCCAACCAAACCAGTGCTTCAAACACCCCACATATTGCCTACACATACTCAATAAACCTTTACTTGGACAAATCCCTCAACATTTCATCATAACCAACACCTTACAACTCAATTTTCACATAAAAACCACTCTGCCGAGCCCTAGGGCATCACTTCCAATCACACAAAGGGTCTACACAACTTGCCAAAAAATGACAACATCAATCCCTATCAAATTACATGCCATTCCTCCGAGAAACATGTCATCACAGTAGGAGGAATGGCCAATCCATTAAATGAACTTCAAACTCAGACCCTACTGGTTTACTCAGGCAGTAATAGAGAAAGGAGGAGATCTTCCTCTAAAATTAAATCTAGACTCTCAAAATTGAAGGAAATGCAAGTTATGACATGTCACCACAAATTACCACAAGTTTCTGATCATAAAGTGCCTGTACAGGTCTGTGCACAGTAAGGAAAGAGTAAAAACACAGAAAATCTGCTAAGAAACGTTTGAAATTGTATTGGAATTCTTCTCAAAATGTTTGAACAACCTCTGTTCGAGCCTTCTTAGGCCTTTATATACATTTTCAGATCAAATCCTAAGGACATAACTCTCTCAACTGTCTTTTAAAGTACCAAACTCTTCATATTCCTTTAATCTGCATTTTGACAACTCTTATTAACAACTTTTATTGCACTTTTTGCAATTTTCTAATTGACACCTAAGACATAATTGATTCAAAAACCCCCCATTACATAGCATATGGTCCTTTGGACCTTATTTAACATAATTAAGCACAAAACACCCCTAGACTCACCTATGACTCTTCATCAAATGATCAAATTTTGATAATAAGGTGTAGGTGCTCCTGCACCAATATATTATTTACAATTATCCACTAATGATGCTTGCAGAAATTATTGAACCTTATAAGTTATAAGTAAGCCTTATGAGTAGTAATGACTCTATTCACTCACTATGATGTTAAATAGTATAATAAGAATTCCATCTATAGGATCTTGAAAGACGTTTAATATCTAATGAACTTACGAAATATATTATGGATGAATAATTCATAGGGAGTGATAGGAGGAAATGAATAATCCTTTGACAAGAATGAAATATTTAAAGATGTGATTACTGAAATTTATTGATATCTAACATTCCTAATGCCTCTTTGAGAAACACTTTGAATGCAAGACTCAGGTTTAAGTGCTTCCACTAAAAAGGGGTCATTACAAGTGGTATCAGAGCAACTTTCCTGCCATCCTGTGAAAATAGTGTATGCAAACTGACCAAAGAAGAAGGTATATCCTATAAACATATAGAAACACATTCTGATTTATGCAGATCAGGTATGTCCTGTAACCATTGAATGTAATTACTTTGCTGTTGACACTCATTATCCTTATCATAGTTATTGTATGTAAGTGTAAAATAATTATCAAGATATATGTATATTGTTAATCTGCATATCTATAATTAGTCATTTGTTTGTATTATTATGTCCATGGGTCATATCCCTCCTAAAATTGTGAGATTTTGAATAGAAACAGTGATATTATTTTGACAAATAAATAGGGAATTTAAATTGGTGGCTAATAGAAATATCTAAATATGATTGATAAATATACGTAAATATACGATGTCTAATAAATATATAATAGGTGATTGATAAATACAATTTATGCATAATATTTTCCTAATTGATGTTATTTATTATTGTCATTTTGGGGGAATACATGTCACTATTATAGTATTGCTAATATGTTATTTTGAATTGGACAACTAATGACGTTATGATGATCTATTCCATCATAAGTATTGTGTGTGGTAACCACATGAAACAACCATGGAAGACTAGAAAAGAAGGCTATTTACATCTCTGCACCCCCGGCAATATTGAAGACAACTGTGATCTATCATTCTATTGAAACATAGAATAAGAAGGCGGCATCGTTGGCTGGGAAAATGAGAGGTTTTTGCAGAGTGAAGCGGTAAGTATTAGGTGCGTACTTTCATAGCCCTAAATCAGCAATCATAAATATCTTTATATAATTAAAAAAATAATATTTGTTAAACATGTTATGAATGCAAATATTAATGATTGATAAATACATAAGGAATTGGTAATCAATAAATATATTAAATTTTGATATTGATAAAGATATTAATGTAGTTATTAATATTTGGTAATTGATAAATATAAAAATATAAACATTGAATATCATAAGGGATTGCGGCATATGCATTCATATGGTAAATGGATTATTTACATTGAACTCTTAATATCTTGATGAATTCATAAATCCCCATAGCATGGTGAACTTGTGGGTAACTTGTTAATATGATAATCATTAGATGCAATTGTTTGTATCATCAAACAATCATGTAGTTGGTTGGGGGATGGAACCGATAGGTTGAGCAGGTGCTAGATTTCTCCTCTAAGTACTCCACCCACAACGATGATTGGCGGTCTGCCATTGTTGGGCCAAGGGGGCTCGCCGTATCCGCTCTTGGGCTTAGAGAGAGTATCTACTAGCCTTCTATGGAAATCCTTCCTCCAAACGATCGCATGGTTGAATCAACTTTAGGAACTCTCCATCATAGTACGAGATGGGGAAATAGGAGGTGCAGAAGGGATAACAGGTGCTAGAGGCCCTTCCAAGTAGTCCACCCACATGGATGACTGCATGTCTGCCATTGTTGGGCCAAGAGGGCCTGCATACCTACTCTTGGGCTTGGAAGGAACACCTCTATGGGCATCCCAATTGCAGCCATCCTATTCGACCATACCTATGATTGAGAAGACCAATAATTTCAGCAAGTTGTTGTTTGGGTCAATACTACGTGTGCCTTACATATGTTCAAGTATATACTTTGAGATAATTTGTGTGTGTTCAAAGGTTCACTTTGTGACTTATATGTATGCTTTGTTACATATGTTCATGTGAATACTTGTGTTTTACGTGTATTCGAGTGTCTGCCTCATACTCATGTATATACTTGATGACCTTGAGATGGTGGACGGGTCCACGGTGTAGTATGGAATGCACTAAATCCCCCTTCCCAATTGTCTGACGGTATATTTCCTTCGAGTGTGTTTGTTTTTGAGTGTATACTTTACGACTTGTGATTGAATTTGTATTTGAGTGTATACTCTATGATTGTATTTGTATTTGAGTGTATACTCTGTGACTTGTATATGTATTCAAGTGTATACTCTATGACATATTTGTATACTTTGTGACCTTGAATTCAAGTGTGTATTTCATGACAATGTATTCAAGTGTATACTCTATGACATTGTATTTGTTGTGACTTGTATTCAAGTGTATACTTTATGACTTACTTGTATTCATACGTATGCTTTGTGACTTCATGCACTCATGCATATACTTCATGTATTATTCACACGTGTACTTCATGCTTTACCTATTTTATGGTGTTTCCGTTTCTTGGTATATATGGACATGCTTAGCATCTTACTTGTCAGCTTCATGACTGATGTACTCTAATACATGTCTATTCCATTCCTAAATATTTTGTGTTTGCATAATTCATGCCTTATATGCGTTTGTTTGTATTTGTTGAGTGTATCTACGAGCATTCTTATACCTATGTTCGATATGTAGGATCATTTTGTGCTTTTTGTATATTCAAATGAATGCTTCATATTGTGTATTTTCCATTTGTTGAATGCATGATATGCTTATATTCCATGCATAGAAGTAAATTTGAGTGTACTTGAATGCTCTACATATTCATGTCTTAAGTAATGACTAAATGCTTCTCGCTCCATGTGTGTGATTCCTATATATGCTTCATGTGTGCTAATATGAATACTTCATGCTTCATCTACTTCTTAATTGATATGTGTCCTCATGTTCTTTGTGTTATGATCTACATATCTCATGTGTATTCCTGTTTATGATCTTGCCAACATGTATTACAAAGCCTTGCGTGTATTCCTACATGCATTTCTATAACCTATAAGTAATCATTTGTTCTCATGCGAAGGATTCATGCTTATATGTATACTTCATGACTCTGTGAAGTTGTGTACTATTGCTTACAACAGATGTATTGCAAATACTCCATGCGTGCACTCCATGTATATGTTTCATGAGTTTATGATATGCTTCACTTCTTCTGTATATTTAGATGTTTGCTTATGTCTTAAATGTTTTCAACATATTTACTCCATGAATACTCTTCTCATGTATGTCGGTGTTTGATTCATGTCTCATGTGTATTCGAATGCAATTCAAGACCTGTGTGTATAGATGTTTGTGGCACTTGCCTTTTGTATTCAAGTGTATGATCCATGCCTTGAGTGATTGCTTCATGTCTTATGTGTACATTATTAAGTATATTTTATGACTATGATTCATACCCTAAGTGTATTCAAGTGTGGCTCCTGACTTCTGAATTCAAATGTATTCAAGTGTGACTTATGTATTCAAATGCATTCAGGTGTATACCGTGTGATCTATGTGTATTCATGTAATGTGCCTAACCCAAAACTGATATAAAACACTGATTTGGAGCCTTGGTAATTTTGTCAAACACTTGTCTTGCAACCTTCTTGCTTGCTGATTTTTCATTTTCATTTTGTTTGTTTGATTATGGTTTGATGCTAATGACATAAAAATGTTTGAAAATGATTGCAAAGCTGATTAACCAAGTAGCTAAAATGATATGCAAATCGTTTTGTATTTTCATATGCAAATACATGAAATTCTAAAGTGAAATGCACACCTACAGCCAAGAGACATTTTTACAAACACTTGGCGTGAAAATTAACATATGCTGATATGAAAGAATCTACTTGACAATTTGACAAATGGTTTGTAGCCAAACTCCACCTTCATTAACAAAATGTAGCAATGAGTTTCACAACACTATTATGACTGATTACAATGCTCAGATAAAAGCTCATACAAATCTCCAATGTCTACTCTCAATTTTTAGATCTTGTACTCAGACTAATAATGCAAATGAAAGAGAAATATTGTGAAGAACCTGATTGTGATGGCTGGAATGTGAAGTAGACTTGAAGGTAACAATTCTCAGATTTTATCAGAATTTATGAAGGCCTCCAAAGGTGAAATCGTCCCACTTTAGCAAAGCCACCCTTGCCTTGAATATGCAGACTTGGATAAAATGATAGCAGCTGCTTGGCTTCTTCAAATGATAATAGAAATGATTGTCTGGTTCTTCTAAACAGATTGCTCAAATACCCATCAGTAAAAGATGCTTCTATGATGAAATACCAATGAATATGACATGGCCAGGGGCTGCCCCTGCTGTAGAAAATCAGACTCAAAAATAAATTATTGCAGCCTTCTTCCAACTCCCAAACACTCCTAAAATGATTGCCCAGCCTTCAAAAGAGGAGTGCTCAAATGCACAAAGAGAATCGATGCACTATGAAGCCACAATGAGCAAAAATCTGCATACACTACTGTTCACGTCACTGTAGCAGCTGAGTGAAAATTCACAAAATCTTCCACAAAAACCCTCCAACAGAATTTTATCAATTTCCTCCAATTTGATCACTGAAAATGAACATTAAATCTGCAAATTATCTTCTTGAATTGGTTTCTCCACAATCCTCAAAATTTGGCCAATGGCCACTAAATTTTGTACCCAAATGAGAAGTCTGAAGCAACTCCTCCCAAACTAGCTAGGCTTGATATTTCAAAAGCGAAACTAGGGATAGCTAGGCTTGATATCTCACAAGCGAAGTTTGCCAAGCATTAAGCTCACCAATTGTAGAAAATGAAGTAGACAACTCAACATGCCCAAATGCTTAGCCCAAGCTCCTTTTTATACTTTTCTTGGGGGAGCTCACACACCTTTTTTGTCAATGTGGGATAAAAGATATATTTTATTTTTAGTGACTTTATGATATAATATTTTATTTTAGTCACTTTTATTAAATTAATTAAATATAAGGTCACCTTTTAATATTTAATTGTTTGATAACCTTATAAATAACTAATATAATAACCCACTTAATTTAATTAAAATAATCAATTAGTCATCCTTATAAAAAAATCATTAATTTGAACAACTTAATTAATTAATTTAATTAAATTAAACTTACTCCAAAATTGGAGACATGACAATTCAAATATATCCAAGTGCCTACTATGACTTTTTTGTATACTTTGTGGCTTACTTTATGATTTACGTATGATCATGTGTATACTCTATGACTAATATTCATGTGTCTTACTTGTAATCATATGTATATCTTGCGACTTGTGTGCATTCACACTTTGCGACTTATGTGTGTTTATGGGTATATTTTGTAATCCACGTGTTCTGGTATATACTACGTGTCTTTATGTGTATGCTTCATTAAGTATTTCCTTGTGTTAGCTTCATTCCTGATGTGTCTTCAAAGAAGATTACTCCTTGTTGTCTTATGCTTGAAAGATTAGTTAAATTTTGTTTGTCAAACTGCTTCTTGAGTTGAGGAGTTGTAACTATTGTAGTGAGAAGTTGTTTTTGTGATTGCTTGAGGACAAGCAATCTTGGGCGGGGAGCATTGTCATGTCCCTCGAAATTGTAACACTAAGCTAAAGCGTCTAAAGACAAATAAATAAATAAAATACAAATAATGTCAAAGCCCAAACATGAGTAATTATGATTTAAATATAATTATAATTTTCATCGATAATATTATAATTATATTATAAATATAATATACAAATTATAAATGTAATAAATTATAATAATACAAATCATAATTTAAAAATAAATGAATAGAATTATTAGCAATATAAATATGAAATATTCTGAGCCAAATTTTTTCAAATTTTGAATAACAAGTTACAAACAACATGCACCCGTTAAGGTTAGATCTAAACCAAAACGATGCTGAAGCAACTCTACCCAGAAAGTACACCAGGATCCCAATGTGGGCAAGGTGTGAGCATTGGTCAGAGGATCTTAAAGAAATGCTGATACACAGAACTCTAACCAAGAATGCGCCGGCGAACGACGAGCATGTGGTCAGAGGATCCCTACCAACTAGTAAGCTGAAATAACTCGACGTCAAGAATGTGCTTTCCAAACCAAGATGGAATGGGAGCTACCATATGACGGAGATGCTAAGAATTACAATGCAATTAAGGAAAATAAGCGAGATTGCTGAAAGTAACTCAACACCCAGAATGTGCTTTCTGACCCGGAGTGGGAAAGGAGCTACCATAGGGCAGAGATAAAGAAATACAATTGCAATTACAGAATGTCAAGATGAGCATTACAAAACATGATTAAGCAAGATTAAAGAGCTGTTGTCAGTACTACTGTCAACTTACAATATGATAGAGAATTCACCTGCCAAGAGCATAGAGTTAGAACAATTCAACGAGCATTTAAATAGAGAATTCTCCTTGCTTAATGGAAATACCAAAACTGATTTCTTCTCTCAAAAACCAGATTTAAGATTCTGATTTATTCAGATCTGCACCTTTAAATGTAAAACCAGCAACCTAATGCCACACAAAAATGATCATATCTCTCTCACAACTCATCCGATTGACGTGAAACGAAATGCAATATACCCTAACAGTGAAGGCGACCAAGATAGAACACTGAAAGCCAATCAAAAGACTCTATATTATTTATGCACGAATTCCAAGACAAGGACAGATGGTACGGCCCAGCAAGAAGTTTGATCTACCTTTAAAAATTCAGACTTTCACTAAAAAATCTGCAACTTACAGAGAAATGGCGCCCTTCACAGACAGATGGATCTAGACAATGCCCAGAATGATTCTTTTTGTATTTTTTTGACTTATGAATGAAAAAGACAATCTGCTATAATGAAAATGCAATTCTAGAAACTCTCTAATATGCATAAATCTGATCTACAAAGCCACACACTGACTACAATGCACAAATCCCAATACAAATCTCTCAAACTACACTATCTCACCATTAGTCGCTATCTTTCAAGCGAGAAGCAATGCCAAGCTAGGAGGCTTTCATTCCTCGAAGCAATCCCAAAGCCAATCCGGCAGCATAACATTCCTGTAGACAAAAGATGCTGAAATGAGAACCAATGGCTTCCTTTTATAATTTCCAGTTGACCTTCTCGAAACCCTAATCTTCTTTTTTTTGAGTCAAACCCTAATCCTCCAATAGATGGCGTCCCACTTTCCCAAGCAATATTTAATTATAAACTTTATCTCTTCCTTGAAGTTGGCGTCCAACTTATGCTTGGAATAAATCTTTTAATAAGAAATATAATTAATTCCTTCAATGAGGCACCCACCCATAAAGAACATCTTTTAAAACAACTTAAAGTGAAGTTGCTAGGCCAAGGGGGTCAATGTTAAAATATAACATTAAAACATGACTTAATTAAAATAATTCGACTTATCTCTCTAGTTATGCCCCAGAGCCAAAAATGAGTAAGCCAACTGATCAATCTGAAATGGAAAGCCAACCGAGCCGAAACCAACAGGACCACTGCCAGAAATAGAATTTACTAAAAATAGTAAATTCCTGAAAATGCTCAGAATGCCAAGAACAACATATCACTGCGAAGCTCTCTGAAAACCCAGAAAGAAGCCGCCATTGAAACAACCAACCTCAAGCAAGAGCATCCTTCGAAACATGAAACCCTAATTTCACCTTCCGAATAGCCTACGGGTCTCCGGAATAGGCTAACGGTCACTGGAAAGATCATGCTCGAGAAGGGGACATTACAAAATATATATCTTAATAATTTATGTATTACTATAATCATTAAAACATTTATCAAACTCATATAGAAATAACAATAATAAAATATATTACACTCACACTTAAACAAAATATAAATACCTATAAAAATAAAATATATTAAACCAAATATATTTAAATAAAAATATATGCTAAACAGAAAATAACAAAGAATCCTAATTGCACCGATTCCTATAGGGGCATATTAAAGAGCTGTGTCACTCAAACAAATATAAGGTAATCGCTTTTTCCAAGAGGCAGCGATCTCCTCTATTGACTTATTAATTATTATTAGAGGCTGATTTGGGTGAGAGAATTGGATTATCATTAAATTCATGACCCTCCATAAGAGATGTGTCTATCTGAAGATGAAGGAGAGATATAAAAGAAGAATAAAAGGCTTAGACTAACACACAGGTGGAAAAAATGAGAAAATGAGAACCATAGTGGAGAGGCATCGAATGGAAGGAAGGAGGAATAAGGTGAAGCATCTAGGAATATATTCTGAACATAGAATCTGCAGAATCAAACAGCAGTAAGGAGAGGAGAATTATAGGATAGGTAAGTGGTAAGTATTTTCTATAACTTCAATGATTAGTTGGTAAATATATTAAGGATCTAAATAGGGACATTAGTAAGTATTTCATGTAATCAAATAATCAGTTAATAAATACATTAAAGATTTAGTTAAGAACATTTAGCAAGTGTCTTATGAATTAAAATAATAATTTGTTTAATGCAAATGAAATCAGATATGGATTAAGGTAACAGTTTATACATACAAGTAACTATTCTAGTGGTGCTTGACATATATATTTAATATATGTATATGATAAATATAAATGTATCAAATATAATATGTTTCATGTTGATAAATATATTTAGACATATATATCTTGTTGGTGTTTTAATTCACACCTCTGGAATGCGGATTAGAAACGAACAGCTATGCACAGATAAACTGCTCTTCGAATTAGGAAGGGAAACTCCCTCTTTGCTGATGGTGTTCAAGAAAGTAAACTAAAACTAAGTTGCCTATCTTTTTGATCAGCTAAGAGCACAAGGTTTTTAAAACTCAAGTGTCGTAGCTGAGATTTTCTGTTTTGGAATTTCAACTACGACTAACCTACGCTAATGACGTTTCTGATTTCTCAAGTAAACGCAGAGCAAGAGAATTTGAAATGGACAAGGAAGGATTCTCTAACAAAATACTTAAATAAACTCTTTTTCAACATACATCTACTTACTTTCAATGCAAGCTGAAATTAAGATCATATAAGCATAATACAATAAACGAAAATTTGAGACATTATATCAGGGCAAAGTATGCACAAGACTTTATTTCTCAAATCTCAGGAACAAAAGATTACACAAGAAACATGCACTAAACAAGAACTTGTAGCTAAAAGAGACTTGCAAACTTGTTCTTACACAAAGTGAACAGCAACTACACAACAACTCGCAGGCAAAATAGGCTCAGCAATTTGTTATCACAAGCACGGTTAAAGAAAACAATGAGCAAATGCTCTTATTTATAGACAAACAAGAAGTAGGGAACCCTACAATCCCCTTTCTTTTACAACTCAGCTTTCCAACATGCAAGTGCTTTATTTCTAAAACTAAAGAAGATAAACATCTAACCACCTAAGAAAACATGACAACAGGAAATGCCAACTATTACCACTTGTTTTCTTTCTCTTCTTCAAAGAGTAGATAAGAATTGAGACAAGAATAGAAAGAAAGTTGGTAGAAAGCTTCTAGATGACTACTGCTTTAAATATTGTCCACATCCGCCAAAAAGCTGATTTGTTTCTTGATTTTAAGCGGAGAATGCTGCTGAAAATAGAATGTTGATCTGCCTTGAAAAAGCAATTTCTCCAAAAAAAGTTGGGACCTGGGTTTTGTAGTAAATCACGTTCCGAAGAAACCCAGGTGATCAGAAATTGAAAAAGGTAAATCCATCCTAAAAAATCAGCCAAAAAGCAGTTTCTAGAAGAGGGAAAAATTTCCCAATGTTCGAGAGGATGAAAAAGCAAAGAGACCCATGTGATCAAAAACGGAAAAAGTTGAGTGGTTGTTTTGAAAAAGCAACACCCTAGAAGTTTGGAGCATGAAAAAGCGTTCCTCTTTGCTCACTGATCTTGAATCCACGAAGAACACCGAAAAAGCATGTCATTTGGGCCTTCAAATCTTCGTTGAAAGAAAAGAGAAAATCTTCTTGCTCTAGATGCCAACGTGCAAAAAGTGAATAATGGAAGGCAAGGACGTCTTAAATAAGTTGAGGTTTGAGAAAATCTGCTTTCTTTTTGCTTTAAAACTTTTTGAAGCCAATCCCGAGCAGGTTCATCGAATGTAGACGTCGTTCGAATGTTGAGTGATGAAAACCTTGAAAAAATTTCTAAGGCATTGAGCCTTGGGCGCCAATCTTCTCCTGGGGCGCTTTTCCTTTCCAAACTTAGCCAATTTTCTTGAAATTTTCATCTTTTGCTTGAGTTTCATCCTCTGTTCAATCTCGATTTTCGGGAGCTCAATGAATGTTGTGATCCGGCAGAATGATCCATCATGTAGCCTGATTATTTCTAAAGAGATCATCTGGAGACAACTTTGGCTAAAGACTTCATTTTGACCTCCAAAAGCTTGGGCACCCCTGGCTACCTGGGGCGCCCATGGCTTCCAGTGTTAGCCATTTTCTTGATATTCTTCAATTTCTATGTTTTCCTCACCTTTAGATGATTTTACGATTCTGTGAGCTAGATTGACCCGATCGGCTGACTGTCAGATTCAATGGATAGCTTGCCGAATTCTGAGAAGGGTCTTTTGGAGGTGATTTCTTCTGAAAACTGATTTCAAGACCTCAAATCCTTGGGCGCCCCTGGCTAACTGGGGCGCCTAAGCTTTCCAGAGTAAGTATATTTTTCCAACTTTTTGCTCTCTTCTAATGAATTCTCATTTCTAGATGATCCGGAGCTCCGACGAACTGATGGTTGGACTCATTGGATAGCTCAGAGGATTCTGAAGGGGGTCCCCTGGAGATGATATCTCCTGAAAGTTGAATCTTGGGGGTCAAAAGCCTGGGCACCCCTAGCTAGCTAGGGCGCCCAACTCCTCCAGAGTTAGAATTTTTACTAAGTCTTTCATCCTTGCTTTTGGCTTTTGATATTTTTCATGGTTTTACTCCTCCGATCAGTCCTGATATTTGATGATTGGTAACTCTAATTGACACGTCGTTGATTGTGTTGGAAAGCTTGACTAAATCTGAAGAAAAGTTACTGGGGGTGATAAACTCTAATTTCATCATTTAGGCACTCAAAAGCTTGGGCAACCCTGGCTACTTGGGGCGCCCATAATTACCAGACTTAGTCATTCTTGCTTGATTTTCAACCTTCAACTTTGACCTTCCAAGTTCTGTCCTCTGTTTGATCTCTAGCTGTGGGTGACTGATGAATCTGACGATCAAGATGAGACATACACTGGATAGCTGGCAGAATTCTGGAGTCAATGAGCATATTTGCAAACCTTAACTGCTGAGTTTGAGCCTCCAAAAGGCTGGGCACCCCTGGCCACCTGGGGCGCCCAGAGTTCCCAGACTTAGAATATTTTCTGATGATTTTGAGATTTGCATTCTGCTACTTTGTTGAGTCCTCTATGTTTGATCTTCAATTGTGAATGACTGGTTGGTCTAATGACTGTGCTGATAGATTCACCACGGAGCTGGGGAGATTTTGAACAGGATGTCCTGGGGCGCCTATAGTCTCCAGAGATAGTTTTTATTTCTCATTTTTCACTTTCCTCCTTGTTCCTCGTGCTCGCCATTGCCTCGCTCACTGGAGATGAAAAAATTTCTAAGGCAAGAGCATCTAGGCGCCTAGACTGAGCTGGGGCGCCTGGAGTCTCCAGACTTAGTCAAAATTTGGCATTTTTTCAACTTTCACAGCTTCCTTTCTCCATTCTTCATTCTGTGTGCACGTCCAATATTTGAATGTTTGAATCTGACACCTGGCAACTAACTGGCCTCCATTAATGGCTTCAGAGTTCCCAAAATGCTTTTTGAAATTTAAAAAGAAGAATAGACCCACTAGGGCAAAACTGATCGTTTTGTGATTCTGACTGCACCAGCCTGATGAAGAAGTATTTTTGACCAATCAAAATCAATTTGAACCCTAACAGACAAACTTTCTATTTTTAGAAAATTTTGCCAACATCCGTTTTGAAAGAAACTCAGAAAAACCCAGAAAAAGTTTCTATTTTTAGAAAGTTTCTAAAAATAGCAATTTTCCTAAAAAGTAGGGCTGAAAAACTGAGATCTGGGTTTTGTAGACTTGGTCACTCTGAGCAGACCCAGATTGTCAGATTTTGAAAATTTCAAGTTTTTGCCCCTCATGCAAGACGTGTAAACCCCAATTTTGACCTTTTTTGACAATTTTGACAAGACTTTTACTCATTTCTTCAAAATGCCTAAGTGTAGCAAAAATTTTAATTTGGGGTACAACATATCTATATAGAGAGAGAGAGACTCATAAATACCTCATAGGTGGTGGACACATGCAATTATATATATAATATATTATTTACAATTATCCACTAATGATGCTTGCAGCAATTATTGAACCTTATAAGTAAGCCTTATGAGTAGTAATGACTCTATTCACTCACTATGATGTTAAATAGTATAATAAGATTCCATCTATAGGATCTTGAAAGACGTTTAATATCTAATGAACTTATGAAATATATTATGGATGAATCTGTTGGTTGAAAATTTTGTATTCTTGTGAAAGCATACAAAATTGTGGTTTCAACCACAGCACGTGAGATTAAACTCTCCTAATTAAGGGAAGGCTCCCCCTTTAACTAAATAAAACTAAATGGGTAGGACAGCAATCGTTCCTCTTATTTCAGGAAAGATTATGTTCTTTTCTCTTCTTAGAAAAGAAATAGTAAAAGTTAATAAAACTTATTACAGCAGCTATGCAGTGAAATCAAGAAAGAGGAAATAAAGTTTCCTGAAAGCACAAAGACTTCCGTTACTTCCTCCGGGACGGGAAAACAACCAATAAGCACAAAGTCTTGAAGAATGAGATCCTATCTACCCTTTTCAGAATGATTACTTAATGAAAATATACAACATAAAACAGCACAAAGTCTGTAACTACGATGTATCTTTTGATTACTCTAAATGAGAACTACTACGAGTACAAAGTCTCACAATTCTTCTCAATTTCTAATACTAACTACAAATTCAATCTTCACATTTACAGCACAAAGACTGCAGATATTTAAATTGAATCTCTCTTTAGCAATATTCCACAATTCTCAAGTAGTTACAAAATGATGCTCCAAAATGACATAAGAACATGAAGGATGCAAAATAGGAATTCAACTCAAAGTCTGAAATTCCAATTTCTTGATATTACTTGAAAATTCACAATTATCAACTATAAAGCTCAAAGACTTTATGAGTACAAAATTCTGCAGAGTTTTCTTGCTTGCTAAAAAGATAAAAGATTACAATAGACCCTCTCAAGTATTTATAGGAGAGAGGTCTGGAGAAAAAGGTGGGAGGATCTCAACAAACTTGAGAAAATCTCTCAACCGATAACTAATTGCAATTGACTTATTCAAAATTACAATCCAAATTGTGATTTGGTTTGTAAGAACTTACATGTAATTACATTTTCCAAAACTGCAAGGAAAGAACACTTGCAATTGCAAAACTTGTTTTTACATATACTTTGTCGAAAGTAAAATACATAATTGAAATTATTTTAAGTGTCCAAGACACGACACTAACTACATCATCCTTCATCTACGATGATCTTCATGCTGCTTTAGGATTTTAGAACGTGAAGTATTCAGGATTGGTGAAGAGATCTCGAACTTGAAACGAGAATTTGCATTCTTAATGATCTTTGTGTCCTTGGCGAACTTCAACCTTATCACAGGCTTGGAGTAGTACCATTTCTTTAGGAAGTTCTTCTCTTCGTTGCGTCCTTTTTCCATGCTTGATTTACTTTGTCCCTAGATGGTTTCATGACGATTATTGATCTTCGAGCTGCTCCATGAATTACTGTTGTATCTCTTCTTCTTTTCTAGAAAATGGTAATGAGATGGAATGAAATGTGAATGTGAAATGAAATGAGATGAAGGTCAAATGAAATGGAATGAATGAAGGGCGAATGAAAATGTATGGCGAATGAAAGATAAATGAATGAAAGGTGTATGAAGTGGAAAAACGCATTTTCAGCCATACACGTTTTTTATAATATGCAATCTCAATCTCCATAGAAAGGCAACCCAAGAACAAAATATTTAAAGCAAAAAAAAAACAGAAAAATAAAAAGAAACAAAGAAAATACCCGTAACAAGAGTTTACAAACCAAAATAAAGAAAAATAAATAAATAAATAAAACCCTAGGCGCCTTGAACAAACTCAAATCTGCAAAAATGGGGAATTTAATAAAGTTGCAGACCTTGCCAAGTGTTCTTCATGCCAAAATCTCTTCAATCGGGGTACATATGAGCAAGAGCAAGCTACAAAATTCACAAAAACACTTGCAAAACTCATTTCGGGTTTTTAGAGACTCATTGCAATTTTACATTTTGTCAAATAGAAGAAGTCGGACCTTTTAGCTCATTTCGCAATTTCATTTCAATAAAAATAGGTATTTTTAGACAACTTAAGCAAAATCGGAACTTTTGGAAGTTTTAGCAATTTTGCATTTTTGCAATTTTACATAAGGCAGTCGGGATTTTTTGGACATTCAGCAATTTTCGGGATTTTTTGGACATTTAGCAATTTTCGGGATTTTTTGGACATTCAGCAATTTTCGGGATTTTTTGGACACTTAGCAATTTTGCTCTTAGGCTTAAATTTCCCTATTCTGCTGAGTTGCCTAAAAAACCCGAAATTGGTCAAAAAGACACTTAAAATGACTCAGAATTTCACGAAAACGGACGAGAGTGAGTGAAAAATGTTAGCCAAAAGGAGTATAGACCCAAAACTGAAATTTTCTAACCTTTGCACCTCGTAAAACGTGCCTTAGAAGAGAAAATCTTCAAATTTTATCAAAATTTTGATAGGTTATCCCAATTTTTAACAAGTCAAAAATGAGGGACAACAGAATCATTCATAGGGAGTGTTGGCGTAAAATCTAACACCTCTGGAGTGCAGGTTTGTACGGACAGCTATGTACACTACGCAATGAGTGCTCTTCAAATTAGGAGGGGAAGCTCCCTCGTTGTGCTGGAATGCATGAAAAAGAAAAGTAATCTAAGTCCTATCTTTTTGTTCTCAGCTGGAAGAGGCACAAGGTTAAGAAAACCAAGAACTAAGGTTTTCAGATCATTAACTACAACTAAGCTATCTACTTTAAATCTATCCAATTTCCTCAAGAAAACAGAGCATGAGGAAATGGAGCAGGGTTTTGACTATCGACGATAAACGAGTTTAGATTCTCTACTTGAAGGCAAGGTGGCGCATCTATCAGCTCAATCTAGACAAGTTTATTGGGCACAAAACAGATTTAAGAATTTACCATGACAATCTTATGAAACCCTATGTGGCATAACACTTGATCAAAATAGTAAAGACTTACAAAACAGATTTATCATCACAATCTCACGAAACCCTATGTGGCATAACACTTGATCATAATGATAAAAGGTTCACAAAACAGATTTATCATCGCAATCTCTTGAAACCCTATGTGGCATAACAATTGATCACAATGGTAAAGATACACAAAACAGATTTATCATCATAACCTCTTGAAACCCTATGTGGCATAACAATTGATCATAATGGTAAAGTTGTACAAAACAGAAAGAATTCACCATTACAATTGCATGAAACCCTATGTGGCATAACAATTAATCGTAATAGCGAAGACACATGAACAAATACCAAAAGAGCAATATTGAGGGCAAGGTAGGCGCAGCATATATTTCTCTCTCAAGCAAAAGTTATTTACAAATGAGCAAAAGCTCTTATTTATATACATCAAGGTGTAGGGAACCCTAAAATCACCTTGAGTCATCTACAGTTCTTGCAATGCATGCAAGATTTGCTGCTAAACCCTAATGAAGTAAACTATACAGTCAACTGGAAAGCTACCATCAGTTAACCGAAACATCTAATCTAAAAATGGACTATTGTGCAAGCATGCACGTCCTTATTGAAAGCATGTTAACTGGAAGACTACCATCAGTTAACGAAAAACCCTAAAAGAAACTCCAAGTGAACAAAGCTAATCCCAGAATAGATATGCATGAGATAAGACAGCGAGTTAACTTGAGAAGGTAACGCCAAGTTTAACTCCTGTGTGTAATGTCTATCCTGAGAGGTGGGAACTGAAGTCTACTGAACAAGCAATCCCTCAACGAGGCTGCCAACTGCATCAGCATCTGAATGTCAGCAACTTGAGCAATCTTGGCAATCTTTGCACACTCAAACTAGCATTTAACTGACTTATAACTTTGGCGGCTCCGTGACTGAAGTGATGGCCATTATCTCTTTTGTGGCTTGATACAAATCGGTCTTAGCTTTTCTAACGAAATCATGAATTAAGACCGATTTGGTCTTGAATTCAGTCTGTGTGTACTGTACTCTGAAAAACTCGCCTATTGACTGTGAACGCGGCTATATTCTGACAATTTTTCTGGAAAACTAAAAATAGCCTGCTGAGGCTAAAAATAGCCTTTCGAAGAGTTATTTTCGGCGAAAATCTGAGATATGGGTTTTGTCCAGAAGAAGATTCTAAGACAACCCAGAATGTCAGATTTGCGAAAATTTGACTTCTACTCGATCATGCAAGGAATTTTCAGTTGAGAAAATTAGAGCCTCGAGAACTGATGCTTTGGAGTAAATTTTCCTGAAAAATTCTGGCACATGGGTTTTCTCGAGGAAGCTATTCTGAATCAACCCAGATGATTTGCTTTGCCAAAAGTCGCCAATTCTTCAAACATGCGAAAGAATTTAAGACGAGAAATAGAAGAATTCAAGACAGAAGAAAGAAGTTTTTAGTGCTCTGCTTCTGCTAAAATCGCCATCTTGTCTGAAGTCTGCTGATAATTCTGACTTGTACCTGCAAAGAAAATGTTTTGATGTCTTCGCCAATGATTGTTGATGAAGAATTTTCCTTTGGTTTGCTAAAATTCGCCTTTTGGTTGAAGAAAAACGAATTTTGACTTTGAAGATATGAATTGCCTTGAAAAATACGAATCTCCCTTGAAAATACGCCTTGTGAATGAAGAAAAACGAATTTTGCTTGAAAATACGCCTTTGCCTTGAAGAAAAACGAATTTTGCTTGAAAAATATGAATTTCTCTTAAGAAAAACGAATTTCTCTTTAGCTTTGTGAATAATAAATGAAGATGGCGCCATGCTTAAAGAAGATGAAATTCGCATCAATCTGACAACTGCAAGATTTAAAACCTCAGCTGAAAATAGAAGCCTTCTGATTGGACCCCTTTCAGTTACACTAATACTGACACTGAGTCCGGAAATAAATAATAATAAATTAACATTCATCATGCAATTTGCAAAGGCATCAATTTTAGAGATTCGCCATTTTAATGCTAAATATGCATAATAAATATTAAATATTATTCAACTTCAGTTGACAAACCGGATGAAGCTTTAGGCTTCACCGCTAGACTTCACTGATTCCGAAAAGTCATCATTTAAGCTCATAGGCGTCCATTTGCTCAAGATATTGCACTTTTTATTAACTTCCTATTTTATAGCTGACGACAAAGTTACAACTGGCCAACTTCGACACTGATTTCTGAATGACTGAGAGATGCTGAGACTGATATGGAGAATTCGTCGGAAAGCCTACTGAACAAGGAAGAAATGTCTGCTGGGAGACACAACAAAACCATTGCTTGAAAAATTATCCATTGTTTTAACAAACCTCTGACAAAATGCTGACGCGTGCCTGATACTGCATCCAACGACTGTACGCATGACCTCTGAAAAGTTCATTAAGGGCCTCAAAAGTAAAAGCGCCCCTGGCTCTTAGTTGCACTGAGGTCATTTTGACGAAAATTGAACTTTCACCCAAGTACCCTACTTTGACCTCTGATATCTGGAGCTGGGATGACCCGATTCAAGCACTATCTGTTTTAACGGACAGCCAGAAGGGCCCACAAGAGAAGTCTCTGGAGGTGACGAAGCAAGAAAACTGCTTCTAAGACCTCAAAAACTCCAGTGCGTATTTTATTTAAAATTACCGCTCCAGACTTAGCCATTTTCCGGATATCTTCACTTTGCAGTATTACACTAAAGACCTCGCACGTACGAGCGACTGCCAAATCCCGAAGGCTGACGGCTAGGCTCGTTGGATAGATAAAATGATTACGCTCAACCGTGAAGACTTCAACGCGAACGGGCTCATCTGACAGGCCTAAAGGCTAGGCGCCTCTGGACTGTGAAAATACACTGCAAATCGTTTGTTGTTTCGCCCGTGAAATTACGTGCTTGGCAAAATCTCCGCCACGATCACCTGGAACGTCGGATTGACAAGAAGAATGGTGCATCGCGGAGCTAGGCTAGAGTATTACTGATGTTAGGAAGACTCTGTCTGCAAATTTCACCATCTGGAGGATCCTTTAAACCAGCGCCCCTGGCCTGTACTTGCACTGGGAACAAACGGAGAAGCTCAGAAACGTGAAAACTCCATTTTAAGCTGATCTTTGGATGACTGCCACCGGAGTTCTGAAACTCGGATGACTGCGTTTGATATCTCGTTGGATGAGCAGATTAATTGTGAACAAATTGAATGTATCAGCTATCAGAAATGCCAAGATTTACCCCCTCCTTAAGATGGGCGCCCTCAGGCTAGAGGCGCGCTTTTGCCTGAAAAAGACAAGTTTCTCACCTCTGGAAATTTAGGGATTTCAACTTCTGTTGCTGTTTGCTGGAGCTGTGAGTCTCGGAAAACTTCGCTGGATAGCTCGACGGATAGCCAGACTGATTCTGAAGAGATTGACTGGATGCTTGAGCATTTTAAACAAGATCTTGACCTTCAAAAAGTTGGGCGCCCCTGGGCTATAGTTGCGCTTTTATGCTTTTTCCTGAGAAATCTTCATATATTAATCACTGAAAACTCCGTTTCGATCATTGAAATGACCGTATGCAATGTGAATTACTGTCGTGACATGCTCCTCCATCGTGAAAAGCTCCATTCTGAGTCTCTGCTTCAGGTTCTATTCAATATAACTGACTTTGACTGACAAACTATTGACAAAAACTCCATGCTTGATATTGCTCAAAACCGTGTCTTACATCATTTTAGCAAAATTTAGACTAATTTATGCAAAATGCCTTGATGAAGCAAAAATTTGGTTTGGGTACAACAGGGAGTGATAGGAGGAAATGAATAATCCTTTGACAAGAATGAAATATTTAAAGATGTGATTATCGAATTTTATTGATCTCTAACATTCCTAATGCCTCTTTGAGAAACACTTTGAATGCAAGACTCAGGTTTAAGTGCTTCCACTAAAAAGGGGTCATTACAGCTTTAGGCAGCCAAAAGCAAAATTTAGGGTTTGTAATCTCCAAGAGATTTCTCTCAGATTTGATCAAGCTCTTCAACAAATTCATCAATGAGCTTAGAGGATTTGTCAAACGCCAGAAAATGTAGATTGAACAGAGACAAAAACAAGGGAAACGAAGAAAGTTAAAGGGAAAAGTTGAAAATCGCGAAATTTTGGCCAAGTCTGAAAGGCTTAGGTGCCTTAATTCAAGGAGGGCACTTTTCTTCTCATGCCTTAGTAAATTTTTCATTCATTCGAAATTTTGTCAAAACATCTTCATCTACCAAGTTTCAAGTCTCGTGAAATCAGTCAAATGCAGGATCAGAGGTTGGTATGAGGTGTTATTCTTCTCAGATTTGATCAGGTTGCCAGATTGACATCCCTTCAGTCATAGTTGTTCATCAATTGGCGAAAAACAGTGCTCGAACAAGAGGTACTTGATGTCGGAGACACGTAAAAGCTTAAAAGTTGAAAATCTTGGAAAATTTTCTTGGGCACCTTATTTCAAGGAGGGCGCCCAAGTCAACTTCAGTTAGAATTTTTTTTAAAAACGTCTTCTCATATGCATGCTTTGGCTGCCCTATTTTTTAGGAATTCTTCGAGTTGGTGCAAACGAAGTTAGATATTTTCGCATGATGGCATTGGCTCCTAAATTTTAGGGTTTTTGCATGAAAACACCTTTTGCTTCCAAATTTTATTTAAAGAGGCTTTGGGCATCCATTCTTCATTATTTTACAGGTTGACATCCAGAAGAAGAAAGCTGCCTTTTTCTTTTCATCAAGATTTGAAGGCTCAAACGAAGTGATTTTTCAGCATTCTTCGTGGATTCGAGATTGGGAAGCACAAAAGCTCCTTTTTTAGGGTCTTTCTAGGGCATCACTTTTCAGAAATAGGTGGTCAAAATTTTCAACTTTTATCGATCTGGGTCTACTTGTTCTTCGCTTCTCTTGAAGATTGGAAAATTTTATAATTTTCAAGAGAATTTACTTTTTCACACATGCCCAAGAAATCCTCTGAGTTTTGAAAATCTAACGATCTGGGTCTCTTCACAACGAGATTGTTTACAAAACCCAAACCTTGGCTTTTTTTGGGGAAATTTTCCTGCAAGCTGCAGCTTCTACTTCTTAGAGGATCTTTCTTTTTTGAGAAAAACTCAGTTTTTCAAAAATCTGACAATCTGGGTCTCTTCACAACGAGATTGTTTACAAAACCCAAACCTCATATTTTTTTCGAAAATTTGCTTCGCGGCTTCTACTTTTTAGGGGATCTTGCATGTTCTTAAAAAAATCAGCTTTTTCAAAATATGACGATCTAGGTCTCTTTAGAACAACATTCTCTACAAAACCAAGACCTCACCTTTTTTTGAAAAATCTGCCTTTTTCTGAAGAAAAAATCAGCAAAGCTAGTTTTAGCTTTTGTGCAGAACTTGTCCAAACATAGGTGTGTTCACAATCAAAAATCCATTTTTTCAACATGCAGTACTCTCCAGCAAAATTCAGGACCAAAACAGTATTGTACCATGATTTCCTAAAAACTTGTGAAACCAACTTGCATCATATGTCTCCAGTGCCAAATTTGTGTGCTTTGGAAGACGCAGGAAACATTGCAATCAGGAATCTTGGTCATTCCAATTTATTTGCAGCAGCTGCCATCCCCATCTCAGTTCAAAGCATTGAATTTGTAATTGCTTGTGTAAAGCATTACAATCCAATTATACGAGAAATCCAATCAACAGATGGGCGTATTCTTCGCAGCCTCAAACCAAAAGATGTTGAAAAATGTTTCTCAGTACCACCATGGACAGAAAACTTAGTCATCTCCATTAAAGAATGTGAAAAGGTGTGGAATGAGCAAAAGGATAAATACCGGAAAAGAGTTGCACAAAATTAGAAAAAACAAAAACAGAATATATTGCCAAAGAATGTTGGACGTGGTGAGTTCAAGGATGAATTTGCAGCCATGATTACTTTGCTTAACCGAGTCACAGGTCAAGCAGAAGCAAACAAATTTCAGCCTTGAATGTTTTACATCATTTCCAAGATTGTTGACAAAACCGAGCACTATGATTGGCCAGCTTTGATCAGTGATAGTCTCCACCGTCAAATAACAAAATTCTTCAAGGCCCACGAATTTCATATGATCTCTTACCTCATTTATCTAATGGCCTTTCAAGGCAAGTTCAAAGGTTTGAATGTCATTGTAACTTTGGGTGTGCAGCATGTGTATAATCATTACCCGCAGTTACAGTTTCCAGAATCAAAACATCATTACAAGCGAGTGAATGATGCATTTTTTATGCATACAGTGTGAGATCTAGACAAGGAGTTGCATATCCGAATTTTAGCAAATGCCAAATTGGCAATGGCGAAGTGGGTTGATTGGTTTATCCAATTTACCACATTCTCCTACATTAGGGTATATGGCTTCTCAGGTCATCCAATCATGCTACCGAGGTATCCAATCGATGAGGTGGTTTTCATGGAATTTCTGAGGCAAATATACGAAGTTCATATCTTTCTATGTAACAAGCGCAAGGCTACCTTTAGCTTTCTAGTTGGAATGGGTATTTACAGATGTAGATCATCAGCGGATGCTAAAGTGATGGGTGATGAAATTTCAAAATTCAAACTCAAGTTTCTCAATGAGAAATGCTCATATGATCCTCAGGGAGTTTTTGCAGCTCGTGTTGGGCAGAATCATGCACATGTGCCTTCAATTGAAGATTTTTGGGCTAATTGTTCTGATGAGTTTGAAGTGCGTGAGGATAGTTGCAGCATACGTACTTTACAGCAAGTGGCTGATTCTTATTAGATGATAATGGGGATGTCCTACTTCCCACGTATGCCTGAGATCAAATCAATTAGCAATCACTTCCACAAGTTAATTGGTCCGATAAAGAGAGCACTTCAAATGAGGAGAGAATGAGCCGAGTTGTCAAAAACAGTAGGTTGTTCCTGAACAGTAAATGGACACAGAAGGTAGCCATTCTAGTTGCAGAGCTACCAATAGTCCAATCATCCCTACCTTCTTCTTCCAAAGCGAAAACCAGAGTGAAAGCTATGAGCATTCCTCCAGAAGGTTCGAAGATCAGTAGAATGTCAAGGAATTTAAGAGAAAAGATGAAGTCTCCTGTTGCAAATCAGCAAGAACAAGAAACAAATACAGTTGAAGATCTAGTTGAATCAGCACCTCAAGTTGAAACAATGCCTTCATCTCTTGTTTCTCTGAGGCCTTCTCCAATTCACATAGATTCAAAGCCTGATTCACTAGTTCGCCATCTCAACACCAACTCATTCATCAAGAGTTGATAGGACTAGAGCCAATCCTCCCAGGGAAGTTAGTAAAGACTCTTCGTCTTGGCTTGAGAACATCCTGGGTAGGAAGAGGAGGAAGCCTTCTTATTAGTTAAACTTTGCAGATCTTGATAACATCTACCAGGACACACCAATGAAGAAATTTAAAGATCAAGTTCACATGAAGAAAAATGTTGATAGTGAGATGATCATTGAGATTGTTGCACCTCCGAAGGAAAAAAACATAGAAGAGGTTGAGATTGATGAATTCAGAGTTGTCAAAGCTAATCTCAGTAAAAGCACTCGACATACAGATGTGAACTTCTTTGAGGTCACTTCAGATAATCTAAAGGAAAGAGTATGCAAAGATGGAGAAGATAAGGCAGCCCTCAAGGCTAAGATTCGGCAATTGCGGCAGCATGTTTCCAATCTCCTTCATGGTACTTCATAGGCTACCTGGTTGCTTCCACAGGTTTTACAGTCTCCAGCAGATTAGCGTCAACTAAGTCAGTTGGTTATATATGGGAAGCACATGCGAGATTGGATAAAGGAGTTCATTAGCAGGGGCAGATTTGTACTTACAAAGTTATACCAATTGAGGTATAATTCCCATGATCTTCGTTCAGGGATCCAGGAGTTTGAGCAGGATATGGCAGAAGTGAGACCAATGCACGAAATCATCATTTCCGACTTGAGGACAGCATATGATTCAGTTGATACAGAAGCACATAAGAAGATTTTCGCTTGGAGAGAGCAATACCTCTTCAAAGTAAAAACCTGTGAGAGCATATCTGTAGAGTTGACTAAATATAGACTAAAGGTTGCTAAAGTTCTCAAGTTCATTAGCGCATTTGTTTCTCAGATCCCTTGTTCATACCTTCGTGATGATGGCACTTACTTTGATCTTGAAGAAGTTCATACAAAGTTCCAGAATCTCGTCCGAGGTAGTTTTGGTAATGATCCTATTGCAGCCCAAATGAATCATGTGGTCACAATGTCAGCAAAATTTGATAAAACAGCTGAAGAAATGCGAGAATTCTTGAGTTCAATTGCAGATGATGAGAAGATGCTTGAGAAATAGAATATTATTTTGAAAAGTATCACTGTGCCTGACAAAGAGGCAATTAACAACTTCTTGGCGGAGATGAGTCATCAAAATATCAACGAATGAGTCACCAACAAAGATTTCCAAGAATAGAATTAAAAGCAGCAGTTAACTTGATGTCTTTTCCAAGTTAAACTGACTGTCCTCATTACATGCATGTCTATTCTTTGGAAATATCAAAATGTA